>SJYC01141246.1:0-44752 GCA_006408675.1 Madoqua kirkii | reverse complement strand
CAGAGGATGAGCTGGCTGGATGACATCACTGACTCGATGAACGCGAGTCTGGGTGAACTCCAGGAGTTGGTGATGGACAGGGATGCCTGGCGTGCTGCTATTCATGGGGTTGCAAAGAGTCGGACACGACTGAGTGACTGAACTGAACTGAACTGAGTTCTCCTTTAAGTAGAGGAGCTTGGTAATATAATATAATAATATAAAACAAGAAATGAAATTAACCTACATCACAATGAGCTTGGAGATTAAGACAGAAAAATCAGGTGGACTGAATGTTGAAGCAAATTTCTGAGGGTTTGGAGTCTACAGTGGAAAATGAAGTGTTTCATGGAACGAGTGCTTTCTGCTGTAGGAGCTCCCAAAGATGAAAAACACAAGTGACATTTTCACCTCTGTTGTGCATAAAAAATGCTCTCAGTTTACGCATTTAATTGTGAAGCTATTTAAGGAACTGAATGATTTTAATTATCTTTGGGCTGAGTAATTTTTTATATAAATGGGAATTATAATGCTCTAAAGAAACAGAAATTTTGAAGTGATTTGAAAAGAGAAAACTGGATGAGAAAATGAGAGAGCATACCTCTCATAATACAGTAACATCCAATTTAAAGGACTTAGCATCTTCACCACGTTATCGTTCAAGCAGAGCTATCCCAGTGTCATCAAAACAATAAATCTACCACATTAAATCAATGCCTCTAATTTGAAAATTATATATTTTAAAAGTTTGTGTTTAACTTGTGTACTGTTTTTAATATATCCATTCATGTCTGAGTATGTTTAAGAAACATTTTCATTAAAATAATATACTTTAATGTGGAAAGAAATAATTTGGCCTCTACATGTGGCTCACTTTTACTAAATTTGAAAAACGCTTGGAACACAACTTGCCTTATGCAAAGCTTGATGAAAATGTGCTCTGAGACAGGCACAGGCCACAGCGAGCAGCTGGCAAGAAGCTGGACAGATGCCCGAGCGGCTCCAGAGTAAAATACAGTGTTGAGGAACTTTTTATCAAATCTATAGAAATGTTTTCTTCTCCAGCTTTAAAAATTTTGGATAATCATATCTCAGAGGTACTTTAATAATAGTCATTTATGTTTATGATATCTTTCACCATATACACATTTATTTAGCCACCTCAAATCATAATTTTGTGTTTTCTATGAATGAGCCTTGCACTGACCAACTATAGGCAGCATCTTGATATTCCCGGCAATCATAATTCAAAATAATGTAGTCATATTCTAAACAATGTCCTGAAAAGTCAGATAATACAGGTATTATAATGTTGGCATGGCAACTAGTTCATTTCAGTTTAAACACACAAGGATCCATAATTTTAAATCACACTTCAACAACCAAGATTGTATTGATAAGTGATCAATCCTTATTCATTCTTTTTTAGTCATTTCTTTCATCCTTATTCTGTCTTTTCTGTTCATTGTTGAATGCTACTTGCCACCCTTTAACTCTTAATTCAGCACTTAACAATGTATATTTTTGAGTAATCACAATTTTTAGTATCGATGGAAGTATAATAAGATCTGGCCTTTCTCATCCTGACATTTCTTTTTATTATGCATCCTCTTGCTCAAACTGAGTTCCAGTCAAATTGAAATTCTTCCATTTTTTTATCAGCATATAATCTCTGTAATCTTAAAAATGCCTCTCAAATGTTCACATGCCAGCAGCTTTTCCTCAAGGCTGAGAGAGGCTGCCAGGTGCAGCAAATACAACTACAAAATGCCCACTTTACTTTGAATTGCAGATAAACTGTAAGATTTTTTTTAATTATAAGTATAGCACCTCTATTACCTAGTACATACTTATACTAAATAACTGCTTATCTGAAATTCAAGTTTTATCAGATGTGTGTGTGTGTGTGTGTGTGTGTGTGTGTGTGTGTGTGCAGGTGCTCAGCTGTGTCTGACTGTCTGAGTCTCCAGCTTTTAAAAATTTTGGATAATTTTTCAATCCACGGACTGTATTCTCCAGGATCCTCTGTCCATTGAATTTTCTGGGCAATAATACTGGAGCAGGTTGCCATTTCCTGCTCTCTTTTACCAGATACCCCTATCTTTATCTGGCAACCCTTTGGCTAGGACTCTCAGTTCTACAACTTCTAATTTGTCATAAAGCATCCTTCTCCCTCTGGCACGGCTGAAAGAAGTAGAGTCTACTATACCAAAAAGTAAGATGACGGCCCTAGGCCTGGCCTGCCAGCCTTTGGTGTGACATCAAGCACTTCCTCTCAGCTGAATTTTGAGCCTCTTTTTCACATTAATTTCACAGCCTGCACTGCCAAGTTGCTCAGTATTATTTTCTAGATTCCTTGTCTTCTAACTGGCTCAAGCTCTGATGGATGAGATGTAAATTACATCTGATATTCCTTCTGGGATGCACATGGGGTAAGAGGAACTCATCTCAAACTCAGGTTCCTGGGGGCAGTACTAGACACAGTGACAAGCGGGGCAAGTTAGTACGGCACAGCGGGTAGCCAAGGTCCAAGTCCTGTGTGAGACCGGGCCTTCAAATACATATATGAAGCATCATGTTCCAGAGAGTGGGAAGAAAATAAGAACGGGAAAAAAATAAAACAATAAGCAACATAATCTGCAAGATGAGACAACAGGAGAGAGGCACTCCTATGGAATATTTATAATAAGACTAATTTTCAAGGAGATAATTGTTAAGAAGGCCAAGTTTATTTGGACAATTCACTTTCCAGCTTTGGTTGCCCAAAGACAGAGAGGTCCTATCTTCAACCTTAGGAGTGGAAGACATTCTTCTCCTAGGTAGCTCCTTGATCTCAACCCTAATCTACGTAAAATTCAAAGCCCAGACTTATCTTGAGATTCTTTCCTTATTCCTTACTGAGATGTTCTCATTTTGCGTGACTTTCCCAGTGTTGTCTCCCTGCCCCATCTCCACATCTACTCGGTTCTCACAGCCTCATGTAAGAAAAGAGATTAGTCATGGCCTTATACTATGTTAAAGATCATCATATCTACTATATTCAAATTATAGTGCCTAAGGAATCATAGCCGTTTTCTAACATAGTATTAACCGTCATTTAATATCCCTGAAAACAAATTTAAAAGCTGTTCACTCACTCCAGCAGCCATGCCAGGGCTTCCGTCAGGTGCACTCTTTGCGACCCTAGGATGCAGGCTGCCAGGCTTTTCTCCATGGGATTCTCCAGGCAACAATATGGGAACAGGTGGCCATGCCCTCCTCCAGGGGATCTTCCTGACCCAGGGATTGGACCCACATCTCTTATGTCTCCTGCATAGACAGACAGGTTCTTCACCACCAGCGCCACCTGGGAAGCTGCACTCCCAACAGCAAGGCAGCCAAATAATGACTCATTAATCAAATAGAAAAAAATGGGGGGGGGAGTGCAAAGAGTTGATCTAAGTGGTTTCTGTTTCTTGCAATCTCTGACTAAGAATAACAAGAAAACTTGGGGGAAAAATCTAAAAATCATTGGCTTGAAAGCCTTAGGAAACTAGCAAAATATGGAAAATTTTCTAGAATATGATGTGGTAGAAATATGAACTCCAGAGATAAGGAATAACATTTGGGCTACTTCTGCACATGTGGTGCTTGCCAGTTCTGGAGAGATAGCTGAGAAGTCCTTTCGACAGCTCAGATGGTGAGGGAGATGAAAACTGAAGTCAAAGACCCACCTGGAAAACATCCCCTATACTGGCTTAGGAAACCAAAGAGTTGTATCTGAGGATTAAGGGTAAACTAGAATTAATTAACCAACCTTCAGAAAGACTGAAGCCTAATTATCACCTCATCTGCATAGCCCAGAAAATCTGTTTCAGAAATAACCCCAGGTTGCTTGCACCCATGTAAGCTGCAGATGTAAATAAAAATTCTCTGTAATAAAAGACAGAATCATCTATGGTAGAATATGAGTACTTTTCACTCATATTTCCAATTTTCTTTAAGACAAAGGAAAAAACTGCACACCTTCATGCACTTGAATTTGGGGCCATACATGAGACTTGCCCAGGAGGTGAAATATTTAAAAGTGAAGTATAAGATCCTTCAGTAATTCTTGCTGGACTTATGGAGATGGCCACGAAAGATAAAGAAGCTCTCAGAGGGCACAGCCATGGATGAAAAAAAAAAAAAAAAAAGGATGGATTGAGGAAGCCTTCCTAGACGCAGAACTAAGTCCTCAGGATAGGGGGCTGCTGAAATGTATTCTCAGGATACATTAAATGTTGCTACAGCCCAGGAATTTCTATCAGTCCCTTTCCCTCACTCTTCCTCTTTCAGAATGAACATGCTTGTCATAATTATTGTCCCTGTTTCACCACTATAAGTCTGTATGGAGCAGATCAAGAGCTGCCACCTCCGGACATGATAGAAAGACTACTTATGAGTACTTTTCACTCATATTTCCAATTTTCTTTAAGACAAAGGAAAAAACTGCACACCTTCATGCACTTGAATTTGGGGCCATACATGAGACTTGCCCAGGAGGTGAAATATTTAAAAGTGAAGTATAAGATCCTTCAGTAATTCTTGCTGGACTTATGGAGATGGCCACGAAAGATAAAGAAGCTCTCAGAGGGCACAGCCATGGATGAAAAAAAAAAAAAAAAAAGGATGGATTGAGGAAGCCTTCCTAGACGCAGAACTAAGTCCTCAGGATAGGGGGCTGCTGAAATGTATTCTCAGGATACATTAAATGTTACTACAGCCCAGGAATTTCTATCAGTCCCTTTCCCTCACTCTTCCTCTTTCAGAATGAACATGCTTGTCATAATTATTGTCCCTGTTTCACCACTATAAGTCTGTATGGAGCAGATCAAGAGCTGCCACCTCCGGACATGATAGAAAGACTACACACATCACACCTGATGGAGAAACAATCACAGAGCACCAAAAGATCTGGAATTTTCAGGTCAATGGTATTTTGGAGTCACCTTTGGGAAAGACTGGGTGTATCTGGCATGCAGCAATGACAATGAGCCTAACATTAGGTGATGAGAAGGCTTTGTGTGGTAGAAATGAATGCGTCTTCATATTCCCAGTTTTCCTCTCTTTCTAGGCCCCCTGTGGGGTCTGTATTTCCTTATCTCCCTTCTTCAGCCAACAGAATAGTAATAGAAGTGATATGTACATTTATAGGTAGATTATTTAAAATATAATCCTCCGATTTTCCTCTGTCTTGGCAAGTTTGGATGCAGCTGTTTAATATGAAGATGCTGCAAGAGCAAATACATGAGAGTAATAGTGATACCAAAGAGTTACAAGGTCTTCCTTCAGTTCAGTTCAGTTCAGTTCAGTCGCTCAGTCGTGTCCAACTCTTTGCAACCCCATGAATCGCAGCATGCCAGGCCTCCCTGTCCATCACCAACTCCCAGAGTTCACTCAGACTCATGTCCACCGAGTCAGTGACGCCATCCAGCCATCTCATCCTCTGTCGTCTCCTTCTCCTCCTGCCCCCAATCCCTCCCAGCATCAGAGTCTTTCCCAATGAGTCAACTCTTCACATGAGGTGGCCAAAGTACTGGAGTTTCAGCTTCAGCATCATTCCTTCCAAAGAACACCCAGGGTTGAGCTCTTTCAGAATGGACAGATAGGATCTCCTTGCAGTCCAAGGCACTCTCAAGAGTCTTCTCTAACATCACAATTCAAAAGCATCAATTCTTCAGCACTCAGCCTTCTTCACAGTCCAACTCTCACATCCATACATGACCACAGGAAAAACCATAGCCTTGACTAGACGGACCTTAGTCGGCAAAGTAATGTCTCTGCTTTTGAATATACTGTCTAGGTTGGTCATAACTTTTCTTCCAAGGAGTAAGTATCTTTTAATTTCATGGCTGCAGTCACCATCTGCAGTGATTTTGGAGCCCCTAAAAATAAAGTCTGACACTGTTTCAACTGTTTCCAGATCTATTTCCCATGAAGTGATGGGACCAGTCTTCCTTAGATGAGAAAAAAAAACTTCTTTGTATTAATCCACTGAGATTTTGAGGTTGTTATCATAGCCTAAGAAAGATTTTCCAATACTTTAATCTATCTTCTGTAAATTATTTCTCGTTTCCTTTGCAAAATATTTCTTAATTTCTATCATTTTTATCTTTTAATCCATTTTTTCACAGTTCACCAATTCATTTTTTATTTTTTAAAAAATTATTTGTATACTGTTTTAAGTTACTTTTCATTTCCAATTATTACAAAATATTGACTATATCCCCCACTTTGTACAAAACATCCTTGAGCCTTACACCTAATAGTTTGTGTCTCCCACTTCCCAAGCCCAATATTGCCCTTCCCACCTCTCTCCCCACTGAAACCACTAGTTTACTCTCTATGTCTGTAAGCATGCTTCTTTTCTGTCATATTCACTAGGTTGTTATATTTTTTAGATTCCACACATAGGTGGTATCATACAGTATATGTCATTCTCTGTTTAACATTTCACTTACAGTAATTCCCTTTGAGTTCATCCATGTTTCAAAAAATGTCAAATATGTTCATAGTAGTTACTTTTGATCTTGTTAGAATGGTAATGTTTGTCCACTGAAAAGAACTGGAGAAATCCAAACAGGATAAAAGAGAAAAAACCAAACAGGAAAAAAGAAAAAATCCCAACTACTGACAGTCATCACTAACAAGTATCTTGTTGATTTTTTTAGTCTTGTAGCCTAGAGTAGCAATGAGTCAATGCCTACAGATGAACAGAAAGGAATTGAAAAAAGAAAAAAACCTCAGTGTTCAAGGAAGCATTATTGTTAATTAATTGCCACAGATACAAAATATAATAAATTGTAATAATTAACCATTCCTTCACAAATTTAAATTATCATGAAGCTCAAGAACTACCCTTCAGCCTGCTTTTCTTCAGAGTGGCCGCTCGAAGTTTACCTTTTGTTGTTGTTGTTGTTGTTCAGTTGCTAAGTTGTATTCTGCGACCCCATGGACTGCAGCACAACAGCCTTCTCTGTCCTTCACTCTCTCCCAGAGTTCAAGAGGTTTTCATTTTACATTCATGGTTTATGTTATCAATATCTTCTCTCCCAAACTGCTTTCCAGGTTCAAATAGTTAACCTTGACAATATATGAGAGTAGAATAAATGTGTGGTAGATTGACAGGACATTTACAGTAATTCCCTTTGAGTTCATCCATGTTTCAAAAAATGTCAAATATGTTCATAGTAGTTACTTTTGATCTTGTTAGAATGGTAATGTTTGTCCACTGAAAAGAACTGGAGAAATCCAAACAGGATAAAAGAGAAAAAACCAAACAGGAAAAAAGAAAAAATCCCAACTACTGACAGTCATCACTAACAAGTATCTTGTTGATTTTTTTAGTCTTGTAGCCTAGAGTAGCAATGAGTCAATGCCTACAGATGAACAGAAAGGAATTGAAAAAAGAAAAAAACCTCAGTGTTCAAGGAAGCATTATTGTTAATTAATTGCCACAGATACAAAATATAATAAATTGTAATAATTAACCATTCCTTCACAAATTTAAATTATCATGAAGCTCAAGAACTACCCTTCAGCCTGCTTTTCTTCAGAGTGGCCGCTCGAAGTTTACCTTTTGTTGTTGTTGTTGTTGTTCAGTTGCTAAGTTGTATTCTGCGACCCCATGGACTGCAGCACAACAGCCTTCTCTGTCCTTCACTCTCTCCCAGAGTTCAAGAGGTTTTCATTTTACATTCATGGTTTATGTTATCAATATCTTCTCTCCCAAACTGCTTTCCAGGTTCAAATAGTTAACCTTGACAATATATGAGAGTAGAATAAATGTGTGGTAGATTGACAGGACAAAATTCACTTGAGTTTTAGTCTTCCTAACAACTACAATAACAGTATCAGAAACAGATAAGGAATTTAGAAGGTGTATTGCTATCAGTCAATACTTCCAGATCCTCTTCAGTGACCTACCATTAGAAATTAATCTTTGAGGTTAAGTATACAAATTGTATATTGTAATACAATGCTTTTAAGTGATATATTTTAAATATATGTATCTTTTGTATGAAACCTATTTCAAGGGGCTTTACTTATTAACCTAAAGATGTATTTGAATCCTTTGGGGGATGCTTTTTGAGGAACCATGCCATATTTAACCCAAGTTAGATCTTGGGAGGAAAGGATGAGTTACTATGTTGTGCTGGGAAGATTCTTAAAAGGAAAATAACACTTTAGACCACATGCTCTTTCAGCTGCATCTTACAAGCAGCTGCCTGTACACAGTTGTTCTAGGGGAGAATGAACAATACATGCATTCTGATTTCCTGTCAGTCAGACTGACATATATGCCAGACACAGACTGAGTCGTGTAGATATGTATGAATGCTCCAAGGGTATTCTTGAAAACTTCCCTGGACCTTACATATGTGATCTATCCTTAAACTCAGGGGATCCCCACTGGACCCTCAACTCTTGGCTCCATTGTCTGGGCTTGATCCCACCTCTGGCAGTTTTAATCTGGTGTCTGTAATTGGTCTCACTGGGATTAGTTTCTCAGCGCTGCCTAAGAGATTTTGGTCTAAACTCTGATTCTTTCCTTGGCAGGCTGCCTCGGATATTACAGCGCATCCTAACCCTAGCCTCTAGTGACTTGGTCGATTCTCTAGCCAAACTGGCCCTGGCACTGTAGTAGAACACGGGGCCTCTCTCAGAAATCCTGATTCTTGCACAGGATTCATTTCTCCTTCTGCTCTTCTTCGTGTTCCACGCAGGTAAACAAGAGCCTCGTGTGGTTTAGGAAAACACAGTAAAACTAGTGTGTAACAGCTTTCATGAAGAGCTAGTTGGGAAAGTAAGATTCAGAGTTTATTTGCTATTGAAAACACAGAGCGCAGAAACAGCAGTTGAGATGACAGCCTTCTGCTTCACGTTGCACCGCATTCGCTGCACAGTACTGAGCAGAGCCTCACTCTTTTCAAACAAGGAAAATAACCAGGCTCCCTGCACTTGGTATCAATTTAAATGAGCACATTCAGTCCCATTATTACTTGGAGTAAAGTGAGTTTACTGTTTTTGACAAGGAACTTGTCCTTTCTTGAGGTTATATGAGCCTATTAAAGGGCCAGCAAATTGGCCAGCAATTGTTAACCTAACTTTTTCTATCAAAGTGCTTAGAATAAGATGTCAATTATGAGCAGGAGAGTTAAACAACACATTTCTCAAATCTGTTATTAACTATATGTATTGTCACTAAATATGTTAAACGGGCATTTAGAAATCATTTCTCTCCTCTCTTTGCACTAATAGATTTTAGGCTGAAGAAATTCTACCATATTTCCTATAATGGGTTTCCATCTATATTGACTTCCACAGTAGCCTGTAAAGCTAATGGTTAGGCCTTTATATTCACCTAAAAATGAGAACACAGAGGCACAAGCATATTCAGTATTGTATACACCATCAGAAAGAAGGAGGTCACAAATGAGAGGAAACAGTTGATTTTTATCTAAACAGCTAATGTGACACTGGGTTTCTAACTCAAACTCGCTCAACCACAGTTTCATAAGTAAAATTGGATTTTAAAAGCATTATCATAATGTTACTGAGAAAGATTGAATAAAACCATGTGGCCAGTATATACTGAGTTATAAATGAATGGTCATTATTTCTGTTGAACTTTAACTCTAGAAACATGAGTCAGTAGACCAGTTCAGGACTGAAGTAGGGAGAAGACCCTTCCACCAATCAGAGGCTGAGCGATTACAACACAGGAATTATAATGTCACTGGGGCTGGGTTTAAAGACTATAATTTGGGAGTGGTGGCTGGAAGACTGTGAAGGACAGATGCAAAGATAAATGCTAGCATTTCTGAAAAATGACTTTGTGGTTGTCAGGGAACCAAAGACACTTCTCTGGAAGAATGACTTATTCTATAAATGCTGCCAATGACTCAATCATCTGGCTCTGAGGAATTTATTAACTTTCTGCTAAGTGGTTCACATGCATAAACTCATTTAATTTTATCACAATTCTATGAGGCACTATCTCTTACTGTAGGGGTTAGACATCCTGTTCATGATGTTATGATTCATAAGTCAGAGGAAACAAAACTCAGGTCCTCGAGTTCTCACCATTCTACTTTGTTTCTTCCCAAAGAACTAGGATCTCACCAACAAAAATCATTATCTACATTCTGTTTAAGAAGAAAGTAAGATACTATAAAATAAGTATGTTTCTTCAGGAAATGATGGCCGCCTACACATACACACACACACACACACACACACACACACACACACAATCAGATATCATAAGATACCATAGTATTCATTCAGATCCTATCCAGAAGTCTTGAAAGGTAACGGAGTTATGTTTCTTGAATACTTTTCTATTAACACATTTTCTAATAGCATCATTTATCATGCAATCATGAACTGTATAAACTATTAATAAAATATATTCATATCTTCTTTTCCAGAACAAGTTTAAGGATTTAGATTCTCTCTGATGGGGGGAGGGGGAGTGGATTTATCCAGGTTTCTGTGTCTCTTTATGAAATTATTTGACTTCTGTAGGGAGAAATGTAATTCATTATGTAAGAAACATTTATTGAGCAGCTACTGTTTTCAAGCCACTTTGCTAAATGATAAATAGAAAAGAAAAGGGAAAAGATACATTTCTGGCCTTTACTAAGTAGATAATCTTGTTCAAATGCCAATACAAAGGAATCATCTGACTACCAACACCATGGAGGGGAGCACGTTGCCTTTTCATCCACCAGTGTTCCTAATTGTCTGCCCAGGCTTTCCTTTTCCCACTATGCCTATCAAATGTGACAGAATGTCTCTATGGGATGGTGCAGGAAATTTATCATATTTATTCTTATAGTGGCTTCACATTTATATAGTCACTCCCATTTTAGGGCTTCCCTGGTGGCTTAGAGGGCACAGCATCTGCATGCAATGTCAAAGACCTGGGTTTGAACCCTGGGTTGGGAAGATCCCCTGGAGAAGGAAATGGCAACCCAATCCAGTACTCTTGTCTGGAAAAATCCATGGACAGAAGAGCCTAGTAAGCTACAGTCCATGGAATGGCAAAGAATCACACACAACTGAGCAACACTTTACAAATGAGGAAATGAAAATTCAGAAATATGAAATAAATTGCCCAAGATCATGCCACCAATTCATGGCAAAACTGAAATTTAAACCTAAGGCCTTAAAACAAAACCTAAGTTCAGTGTTCTTTCCACTTTACTACTTAGGACTCAAAAATAAGTGGTGGGTCTCAGCCCACAGGTTGAGTCCCTCAGGAGGCAGATTACAAAGTGAAGGTTAGTGCCCAGAAGGTTATTAGGCACTGTTCTCAAGATCAACATGATCAGTAGACAGGAAGGAAGGTCAGGAGAAGCTGGGCATTGATGCAGTCAAAACAAGATCCCAGACAGTAAGGCTCTGAACTTGCATACTGACAAGGCACTGGAAGTGCACTACCTTGGAAACTTGTTGTGAAGAGCCAACTCATTGGAAATGACCTTGATCCTGAGAAAGACTGAGAGCAGAAAGAGAAGAGGGTTACAGAGGATGAGATGGCATCACCGACTCAATGGACACGAGTTTGAGCAAACCCCGGGAGACAGTGGAGGACAGAGGATCCTGGGACACGGTCGTCCACAGAGTCGCAGGGTCGGACATGACTTAGTGACTGAAGAACACCAACAAAGTGGCTCTGTGCAGTGAGGCAGTTTCCAGAGAGGGCTATCTAACAGTTCAGGGACATCAGTAACGTTCCCAGAAGTGGTGGATGGTCCTTCAGTTTTGACTCAGGAATTTAGGTGGTCCAGAAAAGCATTCATATCTTAGAGCTTTGTGGGTCAGACTCCTACACTAATTTTGAGTATCTTTCAACTATTTTAATCCAACTATTCACCACTGCAATGTGTTGACCTACATTTCACTTGCATATTTTTCCAGCATTCACAACAGCCAACTAAATAAACAAAAAACAAAAGTGAAAAAAAATGTGGTCAACAATGGGCCAGAGTGGCTGAGGCTCGTCTACAGGTGATTATTCTCGAAAACCTTACTTTTACTTCTCATCCACAACAGAAAGATTTAAAGAGGGAGAATTTCATTTAATATTTGTATCCAGTTACCTAAGAATCCCCCTAGATATCACCCTATACAAAGTATTTCCATTGATTTTTAAGGCTTCCTTCCTCTAACAAATTTTTAAATACAAATATAAAATAATACAATAAAAAATGTCTGAATGTATAATTTACATAATAGATTTAGCTAATATAGGACTTTTCATTCATATTACTTAAAAATCCTAGATAAATTATAATTAAACATTTTAAAATATAGTTATGTTCAAATTTAAGAAAACTTCCCATGATAGAAATAAGGAACTCAAAACCAGAGAAATAAGTAAATACTACTTTTCTCCTTGTCTCCACGTGGGTATTAGAGCCACATAATATGGCTAAAGGATATGGCATAGACGCCAACTACTACAGACAATGGATTGGAAAAGTGAACAGGGAATTATGAAACCCAAATCTTCAATGTGTAAAGCTAGGAGTTTCCAATTTGAGAAATTAACACAAAACGATTTAGTACTGCCAAAATTCTTAGAGTACAGGCAGAGTCAACCAGAAAACAATCCCACAGAAGTATCTTCACTTGATCCCACTTCACTATCTTCATCTTGAAGGTCTTCCACAGGAACGATTTCTTAAAAGACAAATTCAGAAATTGAACTTACCAAATAAAAAAAAGTGAAGAAACAAATTGCCACAAAGTATACTCACAGATGCAATACACTGGAGAACTCAGAACAGAAACAACAAATAATGAAAAATAAGGCAGAGATCTTAAAATAAGTATGTTAAAGTGGTCAAATCGATAACAATAACAGAGATCTTGATAAGAATAAGATTATATGGAAAATAACAGATTTAAGTAGAACTAAAAGGAAATTCTTGTAATAAAAACATAGAAATCAAAATTAAGAACAGTTCAAATTTAGGCTAAATAGCTTACTAGATACAGTAAGAATTAGTTTGGTAGAAATTATTTTGAATGCAGCACAGAATGGTAAACAGATAGAAATCTTAAAAAGAAGCTAATAGAAAAAGGGACTTCCCCAGTGGTCCAGTAGTTAATACTTTGCCTTCCAGTGCAAAAGGTGTGGGTTCATTCCCTGGTTGGGGAGCTAAGATTTCACATGCTTTGTGGCCAAAAAACCAAAACATAAAACTGAAGCAATTTTGTAACAATTCAATATGTAAAAATGGTCACATCGAAAAAACAAATCTTAAAAAGAAATAGCAAGGAGAATTAAAAAAGAAGTTCCAACTTACAGCCAGAATTCTAGAGAAAGTAATAAAGAAGATGGGGGATAAACAATGTTCAAAAAGATAAGCTTTTTTAGATTGGAAGATTGACTCGCCTACCAAGTTCTAAGCAGAATTTTTTTTTTTAATCCACATTTAGATTTACTGTGGTGGAACTATAAACGTAGTAAAAGATAGCATGGGTAGTGATGCACAAGGAGGAAATGGCATTGCTAGTAATTATGCTGGTGTCAGAAAAGTCCAACATAGGAAGAGACAGTGAACTTGTCTGTCACAGTATTTTCAGACAAAACTATCTTCTTCTTAAAAAAAAAACAAAAACAACACAACACTATTCTTTACTCTTTCAAAAGCATGTAAATTTAGTCTCAGGAACACAATGATGCTAGAATATGAATTTCTGGTCTCTATCCCACCACAGTGTCCTAGTTCACGAGTTAACCTCCCAATGGAGAACAATGGTATGTAGCTGCCTTGGGTCATCTGACCCCATTCACCTAAGCCAGATATCCTGGAATGTGAAGTCAAGTGGGCCTTAGAAAGCATCACTATGAACAAAGCTAGTGGAGGTGATGGAATTCCAGTGGAGCTGTTTCAAATCCTGAAAGATGATGTTGTGAAAGTGCTGCACTCAATATGCCAGCAAATTTGGGAAACTAGGACTGGAAAAAGTCAGTTTTCATTCCAATCCCAAAGAAAGGCAATGCCAAAGAATGCTCAAACTACCATGCAATTGCACTCATCTCACATGCTAGAAAGGTAATGCTCAAAATTATCCAAGCCAGGCTTCAGCAGTACGTGAACCATGAACTTCCTGATGTTCAAGTTGTTTTCAGAAAATGCAGAGGAACCAGAGATCAAATTGCCAACATGAATCATCAAAAAATCGAGAAAGTTCCAAAAAAACATCTATTTCTGTTTCATGGACTATGCCAAAGCCTTTGACTGTGTGGATACCAAAAAACTGTGGAAAATTCTGAAACAGATGGGAATACCAGACCACCTAACCTGCCTCTTGAGAAATCTGTATGCAGGTCAGGAAGCAACAGTTAGAACTGGACATGGAACAACAGACTGGTTCCAAATAGGAAAAGGAGTACGTCAAGGCTGTATACTGTCATCCTGCTTATTTAACTTATATGCAGAGTACATCATGAGAAATGCTGGGCTGGAAGAAGCACAAGCTGGAATCAAGATTCCTGGGAGAAGTATCAATCATCTCAGATATACAGATGACACCACCCTTATGTCAGAAAGTGAAGAGGAACTAAAATGTCTCCTGATGAAAGTGAAAGAGGAGAGTGAAAAAGCTGGCTTAAAGCTCAACATTCAGAAAACGAAGATCATGGCATCTGGTCCCATCACTTCATGGGAAATAGATGGGGAAACAGTGTCAGAGTTTATCTTTCTGGGCTCCAAAATCACTGCAGATGGTGACTGCAGCCATGAAATTAAAAGACGCTTACTCCTTGGAAGAAAACTTATGACCAACCTAGACAGCCTATTCAAAAGCAGAGACATTACTTTGCCAACAAAGGTCCATCTCGTCAGGCTATGGTTTTTCCAGTGGTCATGTATGGATGTCAGAGTTGGACTGTGAAGAAGGCTGAGCGCTGAAGAATTGATGCATTTGAACTGTGGTGTTGGAGAATACTCTTGAGAGTCCCTTGGACTGCAAGGAGATCCCACCATTCCATCCTAAAGGAGATCAGTCCTGAGTGTTCTTTGGAAGGAATGATGCTAAAGCTGAAACTCCAGTACTTTGAAGAGTTGACTCATTGGAAAAGACTCTGATGCTGGGAGGGGTTGGGGACAGGAAGAGAAGAGGGTGACAGAGGATGAGATGGCTGGGTGGCATCACCAACTCGATGGACGTGAGTCTGAGTGAACTCCAGGAGTTGGTGATGGACAGGAAGGCCTGGCGTGCTGCTATTCATGGAGTTGCAAAGAATCAGACACGACGACTGAGTGACTGAACTGAACTAAACTGAAGGAGGGCCACCATACTGGCTTTCTAAATTTTTGCTTTAAGGTTCTATTTTAAACAAATACCACTTAATACTAACCAAATCAAACTGATTCAGTGACAAGCAGTTGAAACACGAGGTCTATCTTCATATGCAGATTCTGCCATTTCATGATATATTTTGTATATGCCCAACGTTTTAAATTATATTGACCTTCTGGCATACAAACTGTAGTCGTGAGAGGAAGCTGAATATGGTATTTGATAAAGTTATTCAAAGACCTCAATTTTTCAGCAGAAGTAAAATGAGAGATTGGTTCTCCCCATAACCTATTTCATTATTATTGTATCCTCTATTAGACTCTTATCAAAACAATGTTAATATTCTTTTAAAGGGGGTAGCTTAACATTTTAAAGCAGCATATTTTTTAATATTGGGTGTAAATATTCTTTAAATAATTTTTCCCAGTACAGGTAATATATAAACAACTCATCAATTATCCCAACTTTTCCTAAATCCTCTTTCCCTAAAGTTTTAACTCAGTTATCTCAGAAATAAATCAATGAAGGTAAGTGAAAATCAGGCAGCTTCTAGAAATTTTTATAATCCATTGTTTACTACAGTTACAGAAATCATTCTTCATTATTTCAACATTTTTCTTACTTGTCAAGAGTGCGACATTTCTCTGTGCTTTAACATTTAAGCTGCAATTATTCATTTCAAAAGCCAGAAATCCTGGCTCTTTACTCTGGTCTTACACACAGATTCCTGTAAACATGGTCTCAAAAGTGATGAATGCAAAACCAATGTGGTACACAAAATTATGCTTGAAGTACAGAAAGGAAATATTAGGACTTTTATTCAAACATGTTTTCCCCAATATCTGAAAGTAGAGCATTCCTATGAAACCTGTGTGAGTCAAACTAGCATAAAGCAAATAAGCAAATGCCTTAGAACACATCTTGCTACAGGCTGCACAAAACTAATCGAGATAAAACACAGATGCTCAAAGACATTGTTCTAAATGATGGCAGCTTGACGCTGAGATGCTGAGTGTACTTCCTGGGGAAGGGGCTTGGTGGTACTAACACTGTTTAGGGTGTGCAGCACCTCTATAAAATCTCCCACAAAACCAAAGCTGAGTGCTCTTTTCACTTTTTGCCTCTTACCTTAAAACTGAGATTCTCTTGGATTTCTTTCAGTTACTAATGCAGGTACTAATGTGGGTGTTTCATGAAACCTAAATGGAGTAAAGCAAATCTCAAAAAAAGGGAGATACATTAGTTTTATTTCTAAAATAAGGGGCTGTGCATATGTTCCTGATGGCACAGCCCCCTTGCTCTGCCCAGAGGACATCTGGAGAAGAAGCAGCGTTAGGGGATGAGCATGACTATTATGCTCTCTGCTGTAAGGTAATGAGTGCTCAGACAAACATATTTACAGATCTTGCCTTTTTTGGCTTCCCTGGCGGCTCAGACGGTAAAGCATCTGCCTGTAATGCGGGAGACCCAGGTTCAATCCCTGGGTCGGGAAGATCCCCTGAAGAAGGAAATGGCAACACACTCCAGGACTCTTGCCTGGAAAATTCCATGGACTGAAGACCCTAGTAGGTTGCAGTCCATGGGGTCGCAAAGCGTCAGACATGACTAAGCGACTTCACCTTCACTTAACCCTCACACAGGCCTTCCTGGTGGCTCAGTGGTAAAGAATCTGCCTGCCACTGCAGGAGACACAGGTTCTGTCCCTGATCCTCGAAGAGTCTCTGGAGAAGGAAATGGGAACCCACTCCAGTATTCTTGCTTGGGAAATCCCATGGACAGAGGAGCCTGGAGTCCGGGGGGTCACAAAGAGTCAAACACGACTGAGCAACTAAACAACAAGATCCTCACACAGTAGAGGAATGTTTTAAAAAGATTCTTGCAAAGAAACAGCAGATTGAAGAGGATGCTAATATTACACACTTCCCTGATGCGAAGCATATCTCTACAATTTTTTAGCAATGCAATACTCAAGCTAATAATTTTAAATGTCCATTAGCCATATGATAAATCTTAAGCACATCTTTTTGGGGTCTCATGCTGATTATCAAAGCATGATAATGACCAAAAAGATGTAAATAAACATAATGATATATCAACATTCATTCCACTGTTAGCAGATGCTGTTCAAAGATACAAAGAAACGTAAAGACCTTAAAAAAACAAGTATTAGAACCAGTTAAACAGTTGTTAGACAGTTGGGTCCAACTACTGATGTTTCCCCTATTCTAGGCTTATGGTATCGCTAGATTTTCTTCCAGTGACAAAATACACATAAAACTACAATTTGTAAGCCATTAAAGGACAGAGGTGCTGCAAAAGATATTTTCCCAATTGTAAGCAATTTATTTTTCTCTCATCATAAACTATAAGACAAAGAATACTGTATGAATTAACCTCTGAAACAGTGGCCACTGTGGGATTCTAAAAAGAACTCTGGAAGAAGGTCACAGAAATAGCTAAACATGTGTGATTCAGTCACCACATCATTCATGAGCAAGCTACTGCAACAAAGAAATGAAGCCAAAAATGTACAACATGCCACAGTCTCATTCATCAGGTTAAGTTTTTCCTTTTTCAATGACATCTTTAAATTAAAAAGTATCTTTACAATAGGTGTAACAAGATGTATAATGATTACAAAAATCCTTAGATGATATAAATGTGACAAAACACAGAATCAAAGATATTTAATACAACTTAGAGATTTTTTGTGTCTAAAAAGGAAAAACAAGCGTTCCAAGTTTGCTTCCCTTTTATGACACAATGCAGATAATCTAAAACAAACCTCTGTAAACTGCCCTTTATAGGTAAAGGTGACATCTTCACAATGAATGAATCTAAAAGTAATTGTTTTACGAAGGAAAACTGAGCTACAAAGAGAAAATTTGAAGTGGATATTTTTAATTATTTCCCTCATTATTTCTTTCGCTGATAACAGTCACATGAAAAACCATCTACATTCTTTAAAAATTTGTTAACAGAACCTTCCAAATGAAATTTTGAAAGATTTCGAACACTTGTTTAAAAAAAAGTAAATGAAACACCTTTTCCAATTAACTAGAAAGAACAACTGATTTACATCTAGGAGATGGAAATTTACTGCAAGAATTTTTTGAAACAACAAAGTTTTGCCAAAACATACAACATTTTGAGTGGAAGCCACTGATTTAGTAAGCACAGCCAATATGCATTCCTTCCATTTGCACTTATGGATTTTTTCACCAGTAACATTTTTAGCTATGAAAGTAATTTGAATAATTATAAAATAAAGTATAATTTATGTCAATAAATTTTAAATAAACTGAAGCAAATAATCACTTTCATCCATTACAATGGGTTAAACTGAGATTTTTTAATAGTGAAGGATATTCACTCACATTGCTTTCAAAACATTGCTTTGAGCACCATTAATAAAATTATTTTAAATTAATCTTTATATTTGAAATATACTTTAATAAATTTTATAATGTATAAGCTAGTGCTTATACATGATATAAAAATATACATATAATATAGGTTAAAAGCTTAAACATTTTTATTGATGAAGGTTTGAAGTCCAAAAACTGAGATGACTTCTGACTGTTCTTTCCATGGAGGACTCTGCCTCATGTTCCATTTCTGGATGTTCGTGCTCTTGACCAGCAGGTGTCAATATCTGGAAATATGGCTGCATTTTTCCCACAGGCATAAAGAATGGAAATCTTACCTCCAACAGGAAAACTTTCCTGCTGGTTTGAGAAATATCAATGACTTCTGAGTCTATTTCCTTAGTGAAAAGAGAGTAGGGCCTGTTTTCATTGGGCAAGGATGGCAATCTGGCAGTGCATCTGTCGTGCTTTTATTTATTTGCTTTTGTTTAGTTGCTGAGTCATATCAAGCTCTTTTGTGACCTCATGAACTATTGCCCACCTGGCTCCTCTATCCATGGGATTTCACAGGCAAGAATACCGGAGTGGGTAGCCATTCCCTTCTCCAAGGGATCTTCCTGTCCCATGGATCAAATCCACGTCTCATGCACTGGCAGATTCTTTACCACTGAGCCACCAGGGAAGCCCTCATATTTATTAGATGGGTTTTTTGTTTGTTTGTTTGTTTGTTTTTGCTGTTAAGGAACTGGTTTATTTAACTGTATCAGTGCCATGGAAATTTATGGACATGGGAGTTGTACAGAGGACTGCCTATACATTACTTTTTTACACTGACCCAGAAAGGCTTGAAGAGCTTACTGCTGAGTAATAGAACAGTCCATCTAAATTTACATCAAATAATTTTTCTTAAGGTACCCAAAAGGCAGTGTTAGTGCACACTGAGTATATATGTGTCATTTGACAAAGCCAACTTTAACATGTATCTCAGAATTACAGACCTTTAGAAATACAGAAAGGGTCACAATTGGACACCACAAATTATCCAGCATGTTTGTTATGAATTATTTCTCCTCCTTCGATTTCAGTTTGCTCATATAGCCACTTTCGATCACAACGGCATTCGGTACCACATTTGGTAGAACCGCAGGCAGGACAAGCGTAGAAAGAGCCTAAGCAGTCTTCATCGAGGCAGTCACAGAGGTCCATTCCACTGAAAATTAGGAGACCCTGGCTATCAGAGACCTTACTCTTTGCCGGAATCACTTGTCTGTCTGAACCAGCTGTTGCATTTTTGGTAAGCCTTCTTTTTTCTCTTTTACCAGTTTCTGGAGCAAATTCAGTTTGCTTTCCTGGGTTTGCAAATTGTAATGACCTCAAAGCTTTAGCAGTTCTTCCATCTGAGACAGGTTTTCTTTTCTGCCGGTCTTCAGGATCAACATCCACACTTCCATTGATTATCTGTGTACATTTTGGACAAAGCTTCCAACCAGGTACAAGCTGTCTTCCAAATTTTGCACTCAGAAAAGTGGCATCATCTAAATCAATTACATGTAATTTTTTTTGGCTAGTTTTTTGTGTATGTTAAATGGGTCACAACATGACTTCTGCAAATCCTCACATCTGTCGATGTAAACTTTTGCATGATGGAAGCAAATTGTATTGTTCCCAGAAAGTGTCATTCCAGTTCTCAGTTGAAGTAGAAGCATGTCATTTGATGACAATTCTTGCAAAGTCTTGAAACCTGTATGACGAGTATAATAGGTTTTATGGCACGCATTTGTGGTCCGAAGCTGGACTCCAACTGAACATGGATCCATCATGCTTGATTCTAGTAAATTTCCTCTTTCTGATTTTCGCCTAAAGATCACTCTCTAGCAGATCACCCTTTAACTTGAGCTCTTCACGGACCCAGGGCACACCACAGCCGCCGCCTCTGAGAGTGGCCTGGGTACGTGCTTTTCAGCACTTCCTGGAGTTTACCACCGAGAGAGCGGCCTTAGATGGGTTTTAAGAAAAACAGAAGTCCTATTGGAGTGCAAGAGATGTTCAAGAAAAGGGGACACCAAAACACATAGCCGTGAAACTTTTCTGAGGTTTGTTTTATGGTCTAAATATGATCTATCTTGGTAAATATTCTCTGAACACTTGAAAAGGAATGCATATTCTGTCACTGTTGAGTTGAGTGTTCTGTAGATGTCAATTAGGTTAAATAGGTTGACAGTGTTATTCAAGTCTCCTATATCCTCTCTGATTTTATCTCTACTTACTCTATCAGTTATTGGGACAGAGTGTAGAAATCTCCAGTTATCATTGGGATATGTCTATTATTTTTATTTAGCATTCTACTAAATTATACTTAATGGATTTAAAAAACTTTAATTAGGCACATAAACACATAAAATATTTAGGTCTTCTTTATAAATTGACCCCTTTGTTGTTATCAAATGAGCTTCCTTATCACTGCTTATGTCATTTTCTCCAAAGTCTACTTTACTATTAACACACTGTGAATCATTCAGCATTTTTATATTTAAAATGTTTTTATTTAAAGTTAATTTTTTAAGAGAGATTCCCCCTGGGTATAGAATTCTAGGTGAGCAGTTCTTTTCTCTAATTACTTCAAAGATCTTACTTTACAATCTTCTTTGATTTGAATTGTTTCTGATGAGAAATCTGCTATGATGCTTGTTTTTCTTCCTATACACATTAACAGTTTAATCCAATCCCCTACTGCTCTGACTGCTTTTAATATTTTTGTCTTTATCATTATTTTTGAGCAATTTGATTATGATGTGTCTTGGTGACTTTTATACATATTTCTTTTCTTATTTGAGGCTATTTGGGGGGGGGGTGAGTATGTGTGGTTTTGTGCCTTTGTTTTTTTAGCTTCATGTACTAGTAGGCTTACAGTTTTCATCAAATATGGACACTTGCAGCCATTATTTTCTCAAACACTTTTTCTGGTCCCCACCATTAGGAATTCCAATTACATGTGCATTATTCTACTTGAAGTTGTTCATCTTATTTTTTAGTGCTTTATTTTGGATGGTTTCTATTTCTTCAATTTAACTAATCTTTTCCTGGTAACGCCTTGTGGTTGCTGTTCAGTTGCCAGGTTCTATCCAAATCTTTGCAATGCCAAGGACTGCAGCATGCCAGTCTTGCCTATCCTTCACTGTCTCCCAGTTGGCTCAGACTCATGTTCATTGAGTCAGTGATGCCATCCAACTATCTCATTCTGTTGCCCCCTTCTCCTCCTGCCCTCAATTTTTCCCAACATCAGGATCTTTTCCAATGAGTCATCTCTTCACATCAGGTGGCCAACGTGCTAGAGCTTCAACTTCAGCTTCAGTCCTCCCAATAATATTCAGGGCTGATTTAGGACCAACTAGTTCGATCTCCTTGCTGTCCAGGGAACTCTCAAGTGTCTTCTCCAGGACCACAATTCAAAAACTCAATTCTTCAATGTTCAGCCTTCTTTACGGTCCAACTCTCACATCTGTACACGACAACTGGAAAAACCATAGCTTTGACTATACAGACCTTTGTTGACAAAATGATGTCTCTGCTTTTTAATATCTAATGCCTAATCTATAGTAATGCCTAATCTACCATTATTGCCATCAGGGTACAGTCAATCCTCATTATTACTGGATTCTGTATTTGAAAACTCACCTACTTACTAATATTTACTCGTAACCTCAAAATCAACACACATTTGGACATGTGCATAGCAGCAAAAAAAAAAAAAAATCTGTTTCCTGATACATATATTCCCAGCTGAGGTCAAATGAAGAAACACTCTGCCTTCTTATTTCAGCTCTCATATAGTAAATATGTGTCCTTTTTTCAGTATATTTAATGTTGTATTTTTTTGCATTTTTGCACTTTGTGTTGGTGATTTCACTGCTCAAAAAGGCCCCCAAGCATAGTACTGAACTGCTCTCTGGCATATCTAAGCACAAAAAGGTTGTGACATTACTTACAAAGAAAATATATGTTAGATTAATTTTGTTCAGGCATGAAATATGGTGCTGTTGGCCTTCAGTTCAATGCCAGTGGGTCAACAATTGAGATTAAATAGGGTGTCTTTGGGCTTCCCAGGTGGTACAGTTGGTAAAGAATCCTCCTGCCAATGCAGGAGACACAAGAGATCCCTGGGTCAGAAAGATCCCCTGGAGTAGGAAATGGCAACCCATTCCAGTATTCTTGCCTAGAAAATTCCATGGATAGAGAAGCCTGGTGGGCGACAGTCTGTAGGTTCACTCAGAGTCGGACATAACTGAGCATGAATAAAGAAGGATGTCTTTAAACAGAAACACATATAGAGTAAGATTATATCATAATCACTGATGAAAATTTTATAACCAGAGGCTCACGGGAACCTAATCCTATGTTTCTCCTGGGAGTAATTGTTCAGTATTCATGAATTCAGTGTTCATAACAACTTTTATAGATTCTAACTACCGAAATAACAAGAATCAACTATATTTTTCAACTCAGCCATAGTTTTATCTATCTGAAGTTTTCATCTCTAATATTTGATTAGGGAATGTTTTATATCTTCCATTTCTTTATTTAGTCTTTCTCCTAGCTTCTTGAACATACACAATACAGTCATATTACCAGTTTTAATTTTTTTTTCTACTAATTCCATCAATTGTGTCATTTCTTGGTCAATTGCTACTGGATAACTTTTCTCTACATTATGAGTTGTATTTGCCTGCTTCTTCGTGTATCTGGAAAAATTTTATTAGATAACACATTACAAAGTTTACTTTTTGGGGTGGTTGATATATTTGTATTTCTTTATTATTTTTTTACTTAGCAATACTGTATTGGTATTTCTATAGATATCCTTGAGCTTCATTCTGGGATGCAGTCAAGTTACAAATGTATCAACTGGTTTTATCCTTCCTTTAAAGCTTTGCCTAAGACAGTTTAAAAGCAAAACTTGACAGGAGTAGGCTATTTCCAAGTAACTTAACAGCATCCCAGAACAAAGTTCAATAGTATCTATGGAATACTGTAAACTAACAAAATTTTGGTTAATTTTATCTCACTACTAAAACAAATCTCCAGAGTTATCTTTCTGAGTAGTTTTTTTGTTTGTTTGTTTTGCTTTGCTTTGTTTTGGTATTCCTGCAAATTCTAGATATTTTTGGTCTCCATGGTGTCAAGTTCTATCTCCTCACTTAGGGAGACTGGGTGGCTCTGCCTGAAGTCTGCTTGCTGTGCTGTGACCCAGAAAGTCATTCAAACTAGTTGGGTGAAAAAATCACGGTGCTTACTTCACTTGCTTCTGTCACTCAGGAATCACTCTCCTTTTGTTGCTGATGTCCAGAGCCTATAAAATTGCTCTTTAGTACATCTTATTGAGTTTCGTAGCTGTATCTGGAGTAAGGGTAGATCAAGTCCCTCTTATCTTATCCTTGCCATCTTTTCTGTACACATATTTTCAGTTCTGAAGAAATGCAACTTAATTCCACTTTTCTCAATCAAACTTCTCATATAAAAGTCCACAAGGGTTGTGCGTGCATGCACAGTTCTTCAGTTGTCTCCAACTCTGTGACTCCATGGTGCCTCTCTCCATGAAATTCTCCAGGCAAGAAAACTGGAGTAGGTTGCCATTCCCCTCTTCAGGGGATCTTCCTGACCCAGGAATTGAACTCAGGTCTCCTTCATTGCAAGCAGATTCTTTACTGTCTGAGCTAGCAGCAAAGTTCACAAGGGTTAAGCAGGTGAAAAACTAAGGGCTTACTTTTTTCCAGACTTCAAACTCTAAGTAACAACATGTAAGCATAAACTAGGACAGGTCAGCAAATGTGAACGCTCAGAATAATATTCTTCATCAAGTGTTTAGTGTCCATGTAATTAATGTTCAAACGAAACACTGTAAAGGGTGTAATAATCCCACCTTTCCATTGAGTTAAATTTTTTTAATCCATTTTTAACATCTCTATTCAAATTCAGATAACTGAAAACTGAACTAACTAGTCTAATACCATATTTTACATAGAAAGAAAGAAAGACTCATGAAAGTTCAATGACCAAAGTAACACAGCTGTTATTGCCAGAGCTGGGAAGGAATCCTGTTATTAATTTCCAATGTGAGTGATTTCTCACTCTACAGAAACACTTCTTTCACTCTCGTTATATTTGTGCTACATACCACAGCACCATACATCTACCTGGGTAAGATGCCGAGTACACACCAGGGTCCCAACAGGAAGCAGACAGACTAAAAGAGTTTGATTACAGATAGCCTAATAAAGAGGATATTTTCAGACATGTAGACAAAGTTCTTGTTTGGAAAACTCTATGGACAGAGGAGAGTGATGAGCTACAGTCCATGGGGTCACAAAGAGTCAGACAGGATTGAGTGAATTAACACTTATTTGGGGGCTTCCCTGGTAGCTCAGACAGTAAAAAAAAAAAAAAAAATCTGCCTGCAATGTGGGACACTTGGGTTCAATCCCTGGGTTGGGAAGATACCCTGGGGAAGGAATAGCTACCCACTTCAGTTTGCTTGCCTGGACAATTTCATGGATAGAGGAGCCTGGCAGGCTACAGTCGATGGGGTTGCAGACAGTCAGACATGACTGAACAACTAATACTTCACTTCAACCCTACATGTTCCATATTGACAAGGTTATATCTTATTTATTTATTTATTATATAATTTAACTTACATATAGAGGACATCATGCAAAATGCCAAGCTGGATGAATCGTATGCTAGAATTAAGATTTCTGGGAGAAATATCAATACCCTCAGATATGTAGATGATACTACTCTATTGGCAGAAAGTGAAGAGGAACTAAAGATCTTTTGATGAGAGTGAAAGAGTACAGTGGAAAAGCTGGCTTAACTCAACATTCAAAAAACTAAGATCATGACATCCAGTTCCATCACTTTATGGCAGAGAGATGGGGAAAAAGTCAAAATAGCGAAATAGTGGAAACAGAGTTTATTTTCTTGCACTCCAAAATCACTGCAGATGTGACCACAGCCATGAAATTAAAAGACATTTACTCCTTGGAAGAAAATCTATGACAAACCTAAAGAGTGTATTAAAAAGCAGAGGCATCACTCTGCCAAAAAAGGTCTGTATAGACAAAGCTATGGTTTTGTCAGTAGTCATGTAGAGATGTGAGAGTTGAGAGTTCTCTGAACAGCGAAGAAGTCAGACCAATCAATCTGAAAGGAAATTAACCCTGAATATTCATTGGAAGGACTGATGCTGAAGCTCCAATACTTTGGCCATCTGATGCCAAGAGTTGACTCATTGTAAAAGACCCTGATGCTGGGAAAGACTGAGAGCAGGAGGAGAAGGGGGCGACAGAATGAGATGGTTGGATAGCATCACTGACTCAATGGACATGAGTCTGAACAAACTCCTGGAGATGGTGAAGGACAGGTAAGCCTGGTGTGCTACAGTCCATGAGGTCACAGAGTCAGACACGACTTAGCGACTGAACAAGACAAGGTTAAGGAAACCAACAGAATGTGGTGACTGCAAATTGTGGAAATCCATAGCACCCCTAGGGCTATGAGGCTAAAGACAAACAAAAATTAAAAAAGAAACACAAATAAACACCAAAATTCTACAGCAAGAGTGATAGCCATAAAAGAAAAGCCACACAACAGCATCTGTGGGTGCGGAAGAACACAGTCACTTCCTGTCGAGGAGGTCAGGGGAATACACACTCAACTTCTTTCCCCTTTCAGTCTTCAACCTTGTCAGTGTTTCTACTGGCCAAACCCAAGGTAAAGGAGTTCAAACAGGCGGCCTCTTAGGGGGATGAATAGAGAAGAGAAAACCCAGACAGTTGATCTGCAGGAGCAAGATGAAGAAATATGAGACCAAATTTTCTATTACACATACATTTGAAAAGAATTTGTGTCAGCATCTGTGGGTGCGGAAGAACACAGTCACTTCCTGTCGAGGAGGTCAGGGGAATACACACTCAACTTCTTTCCCCTTTCAGTCTTCAACCTTGTCAGTGTTTCTACTGGCCAAACCCAAGGTAAAGGAGTTCAAACAGGCGGCCTCTTAGGGGGATGAATAGAGAAGAGAAAACCCAGACAGTTGATCTGCAGGAGCAAGATGAAGAAATATGAGACCAAATTTTCTATTACACATACATTTGAAAAGAATTTGTGGTCACAGAGATGTCAAGGAGACTGAAGGTACCAATCAATTATTTGGGGACAGTCAAAACTGTTTTGGAAACTATCTCTACTTTGAATATTTTCAAAATTTCCTCACCTTAATTCTCCTTTTACTTTTTTTTTTTTACTACAAAAGAAATGTCTATGTCAGTAATTTTTCATTAAGAAGATATAACTAATGAAGTAAAATGACAGCAAGCATTGATATGTGTTTGTATTTCTGAGAGACCTAACATTTTTTTTACATTCGCCAGAAATGACCTTTTAATTTATTAAAGAGCATCTTTCTTGATGGAACTAAAAATCGATTCTGAGTGTCATGATTGAGCACTCACAACAACTTACCTAAGTTTTGTCGTTGAGATTTACAAATGCCACTGTCATATTGGCTTAAAATCATAGGTTGAGGAAATATAATCTGTACAAATGGCAAAGCAGACTTGTTTACTGTCATCTAGATCCCAGGGGACTCACTTCATATCTCATAAGCTAAGTGTTTTACTAAATCTTGACTTGCTTTACTCTAATAAAAACCAATTTGTGGCATCCAGAAGGTTGTGGGTGGGGCCATTTACTTGTCCTACCTATTCTTTGGAACACATAAAACTTCATATAAATATTTTATAGCTCCAGATTACAAAGTAGTACCCTCAGGTTTTTCAAAATACAGTTGTTGCAAAATTTCACACAAACATCTTCTGTGTTAATTGCTTATTCCTTAGAGAGCTTTTTAAAATGGCTGTATCATGGTGAATTATGCTGGCAACAGAAAGACGGTTCATTTATAAAGTTCATATAAATGATGCATTGGGAAAGGGTTTTTTGTTCCGGTTGATAAGAGTTAATCAAATGCAATATGGCATACAGCAATTCAGCATAAATCTTCCACAGAGAGCTGCTTATGCCTCCCTCTCCCTGGTAGACAGAACATTTATCTGACTATTTCTAAACTGTCCCAATAAATCTTTGATTAAGAGAACCATATCAAAGTAGCTGACTAATGGCTTGTTTTTCAGAACTCTTCTAGTAAATATATTATAAATGGCACCTCTTCAATAGTCTGAAAGCAGAGACATTTAAACTTAAGTGAGAACCACAAATGAGTCAAAGGAAGAAGAGGAAAAGGATTAGGACTGATACAGAAATTGAACCTGGTTTTATCTAAATTTGCAATCCATGTTCTTTCCATTGTTTCTTTCTTATTAATTTGCTAAAGGTTCTAAGCATTAAGCTTTCTGATTGTGCATGTAACAAAATACAGTAATTAAACATTCTCACCTAGAAGACTGAAATTTAGGGAGTTCAATCAAATATATATATTTTTTAACTTTAAAGTTTCACAAAGATTATAATATCTTTTCATATCATCTACTTTTTCCTTAGATCTGATGAAGTAGATTATGTACAATTACAAATCCCTAATATGGGGGTTTGAACAAGATTGTCCCAGTATATAATTCTCAATCCCACTAAAGTGTTCTTACCCAAGACACAGTTCCACCCAACCATGGCAATCATTTGTTTATTTAATGTGAAAGTAAAAGTGAACAAAACATTAAATCCTCTTAGCACTCACACATCATTTTTTTAAAGCCACCTTTCTTTGCATGTAATTTACTCAATTTAAGAAATGGTGCTTGAATTTTGAGGACTAACTACCAAGGAAAGGGGCAAAAAGGTGATGATAATGAAAAGGAAATACACTTACGTTTGTATTGCACGGTTTGACTGCAGCATAAAAAAAGCAAATAATGTTACTTACCTATCATAGTTATAGTAGTTCTACATATCTTTGAAAAGAAGAATAACATGTTGCCACTTTTCTCTCTCTCACTGTTTAATTAAAATGTGATCTTTTCTAAACTGACTGAGTCACTTGGCTCTCCTCTGTTTATTTCATGCTCCACACATAAATTCTTTACCAGATTTCCATTTGGGGAGGATTAACCATTTTGCAGTCTAATTTTCTTCCAACAGAATGCTTTTATCAGTATTAAGGGTTGGGGGGCAGGGGGACTGAGATCTCCAAGAGTCTATTCTCTCCATACAAACAGGCTCTCAAGTTAATTTTCTTGATTATTTCTTCATCCTCCCCACTTCCACAAGAAACTTTGCATATGAACAATTTCTCCTCTGATGGCTAAGGACTGCATACTATAATCTCCCAAAAGCCCAGCCTTTGCCACACATGGCTTAATCCAGATTTCATCAGACAAACTCAAACTTCTAGGCCAGAGTTGTAGTCCAAGGGATTTTTCTCTTGGAAAGGTATGCATTAATGATTTCAAACTTCGATCTCATTGCTTTCAGATGCCTTGGCTATTTGTGTTGGAAAACCTCTAGATGTCATTTAAGTCAATGCTCTAACTCTTCAAACAATGGCACTGAAATTCAGATAGGTAAAGTAAAAATGTCAGAAGTGATTTAATGGCAAAACCTGGACTACAACTCTTATAGAACACATTCAGTGAGTTTTCTGTAATAGATAACAGTGTTGTCTCACACACATAACTTTTGTCATTAAAATGTTTTGATATTCCCTTTTAATCCACTGAGATATGTGAACTGAACTAATACTCCTATATTTCATTTGCACTAAAAGACATATTTTCCATTTTTTAGCACTTCTAAAAGAGAGATGAATCTTAAGAAGCAATGGTGTCTTCTGCTGTTAGTTGCATATGAGTAATTATGTAAGTACAATGATTGTACCTATTCATGTACAATCTTGGTTGATATTCTGATGGCATAACTGGACAACTATAATCCCTTCAACATTTGGTTGAAAAGCTCTTTAAGAATTTTTGAGGAATTAATATAAGACTTAGCTGTAGAGTTACATTGACTTTTTCTGGTAAAATTCAGAAAGATCCAATAAATGTGACTACAAACAGAACTATATCCAACTAAAAAGCTTTTGCATAACAAAGGAAAAAATCCACAACAGGAAAAGGCAACATGCTGAAAGAAGGAAAATATCCTTCCTTCAGATATCAAATAAGTGGTTAATTCCAAAAATATATAAAGACATTATACAACTTAATATTTAAAAAAAAACAATTGAAAAATGGGCATGGAACCTGAGTATTTCCAAAGAAGCATACAGATGGCCAAGGGGCACATGAAAAGATGTTCGATATCACTAATCATCAGGGATATGCAAAGAAAAACCATAATATCACCTCACACCATCAAAATGGCATTATCAGAAAGACAAGAAAGAAATATGTAATATATAATTCAGAAGATCATCATGAGATTTCCACAAAATAATATCTGTTTCTAAATGTGTAACACAGAACAGTCACATAGTTAGATCTCAATAAACAAATAACTGTGTTGCCCTTATTGTCAGTATTGTTCCTATTGCTAAAGGGGAAAAGGCAAACCACCCAGAAAATTCATAAGAACATAGCAAAGGGAAAATAAAAGCAAGAGTACAGGTAGGAACATAAACAAGCAATATTTCAACACAAGTGCTGAGAAGACAGTGAAATGATTGCTAGGTGTTAAGCAGGATAGAGTCCACCTGGAAAGGTTCCATGGAGATGAAGCAGATTGAACAGAATTCTGAGGATGGGAGGAGATGTGATTTGCCAGCAAAGCATGGGAGGAGAACTATAAAGGTGGGTTGGAATCGCTAAAGATCTAATGATGCCAACATATCTAAGCCCACTTTCAGTTTCTGATCATGTCAGAGATGAAATGAAGAGACATAGCAAGCAGTGAGAGAGGGCATATATGGCCCTTCCAGGGGAAAAGCACAAGGAAGGTACAGAAATATGGATGCATTTCTAGAGGCTGTCATTCTTTCCTAGGTGGCCTGGGGAGAACCAGGCCAGCACTGCGGGAGCTCAGCCAACAGGAGATGAGTGCCTCGCCTGCTACAGTACCTTCTACAAAATCCCTGGCACTGGCACTTTATTTATTTGGAGGTCAAAATATTTCATCCAACTATTTCCCATTTCTATCCTCCAACCTGGGGCCATGCTGCCCTAACCCACCTGCTCATCAGAGCTCCAAAAATGCACCAGGGTGGCTTCATTGCCAGTTCTTTCTGCTTCTTCGGAAAGGCTATTCTGGGCAAGCCTATGCGCTATTATGAATTACGTGTTTATATCCATTCAAAATTCACATGTAGAAATCCTAACCCCCAATGGGATGGCAATAGGAGATGTGACCTTTGGGAGATAACTGGGTCATGTATTAGAGTTCTCTAAAGGAAGAGAAAAATAAATTTATTAATTACAGAGAGAGAGAGAGACTTATTGTAGGAATTGGCTCATGTAATTTGGGGTGGCCATGAAGTTGTCTAGAGGATCATGTGAGCTAGAGGTATAATTCAGTCTGAGTTCAAAAGCCCGAGATTCAGAAGTATCAGTGTCTGAGAATAAAAGATGGATGTCACAGCTCAGGTAGAGAGTGAAACTGCCCTTTCTCTGTCCTTCTTTTCTATTCAGCCCTCAGTGGACTGGATGGTGCCCACCCACACTGATGATGGCTATCTTCTTTACTCATTCTGCCAATTTAAACAATAATCTCTTCCAGAAACATCCTCACTGACAGGCCCAGATATGATCATTACCAGTTATCTAGACATCCCTTAACTCAGTCAAGTTGACACATAAAATCACCCTCCACAGGTCAGGAAGGTGGCACCCGCATGATGAGATTAGTGCTCTTATATGAAGAGGAACAAACCAGCTTTCTCTCTCTCTCACTCTGCATCTCCCATGGGAGGACACAGAAAGAAACACCCCGTCCTCACCAAATACAGGCTTTGCCTGCTACTTGATCTCTGGACTTCTCTTCCTTCAGAACTGTTAGAAACAGATGTTTGCTACTTAAGCCACTCCATCTATGGCAACTTGTTATAGCAGCCTGAGCAGCCTGCGCCACTGTGGTCAGCATGGATTTCCCCTCCTGATTACCTACAGAGGTCTTTGAGTTTAGACCATGATTCTCAGGACCATGGACAGGATTTTGGTGACCTATCAGTGACCCATCACCTATGACAGAGCTAAATCACTAACAAAGCCAAGCTCTTGGTTCTCCTAAGCTTGCTCCAATGTGTTGCCCACTTTACTGGTGGTCAGATGCCCTGGTAAGTACTGACCTCAAGCAGCTTATTCACACTTACTTCCATGGAGCACAGCCTATGCCACAGTCTTCTTGTCCCCAGAATTTACCACTCATGACTTGCTGTCTTACCATTTATGGATCCCTGACAGCTTTTCTCCATTTCAGCATACTGAGTTCCCACACAAATGCATCTCAGGGTTGCCTGTTCAGCCAAAGGATCCACATGGCAGTCACTCATTGCATAGTGCTGGCTATATTCAATACACTGAATTCTTCTTGGTCAACAGCAGGCTAGACTTTGGGAACCCATCCCAGGAGACTTCCAAGTGCTCTTTGAAGCCATACTTTGACTTTTTCTACTTTACTATACCAACTCCCATTGAGCTCTCATTTATGACTTGGAAGAAGATGAGAAGCAAGGTGAAAAAGACCTGTGGGAGCAGGGATTCTGTGGTCTCTATCTTAGCTTAAGCAAACCAAAGCTCACAGCACAACTCTGTGAAGCAGAAAGACATCAATAACATTCAACCTAGGATAGTCAGAGCTTCTACAGAATAACACGGGGGGCACTGGATGTACCAAGGAGCGACTTACAGAGAAGCCTGGGGCATGAAATTGAGTTGCCACGAGCAGAGCTTTGCTGAGAAGGAAAGGGGTTAGGCTTTGATATAATGATTACATAACTAATCCTAATTAACAAATTAACAGTCAAATTAACATCCTAAATAAAAAAAGTTAGTTCCGAAGTTCACTATTCAGCTAACGCAAGTCTGATGCTTAGGAATAAACCATGGGCCCTGTCTGAGTTTGCTCAGGTTGCCATAACAGAAGACAACAGGCCGAATGGCTAAAACAACGGAAATTTACCTTCTTACACTTCTGGAGACAAGGAGATGGCAATATAACTTTTATTCTGAGGCTTCTGCCCTTGGCTTGTAAGCATCCACCATTCAGTTATGTGAAACACTGGCCTTGATTTGATCCATTCATGCAGAAAGAGGAAGAGCATGAGGTCTCTGCTGTCTCTTTTAAAAAGGACACTAATTTGGGAATTCCCTGGCAGTGGTTGGGACTCAGCACTTTCACTGCTGGGCACAGGTTCAAATGCCAGTTAGGGGAACTAAAATCCCTCAAGCAATGTGATGCCACAAAAAAAAAAAAAAAAAAAAAAGACACTAATCTTGTTGGACCAGGGCCCCACCTTTATGACCTCACTTAACCCTAATTACTTCTTTAAAGGCTCTGTCTCCAAATGCCACACTGGGAATTAGGGCTTCAAGGACTATGAATATGAGGGGGGCTACTGCTGCTGCTGCTAAATCACTTCAGTCATCTCTGACTCTATGCGACCCCATAGATAACAGCTCACCAGGCTCCTCAGTCCCTGGGATTCTCCAGGCAAGAACACTGGAGTGGGTTGCCATGTCCTTCTCCAATGCATGAAAGTGAAAAGTGAAAGTGAAGTTGCTCAGTCGTGTCTGACTCCTAGTGACCCCATGGACTGCAGCCTACCAGGCCCCTCTGTTCATGGGATTTTTCAGGCAAGAATACTGGAGTGAGGTACCATTGCCTTCTCCAATGCATGAAAGCAAAAAGTGAAAGTGAAGTCAGTCATGTCCAACTCTGCGTGACCCCATGGACTGTCACCCACCAGGGTCCTCCACCCATGGGATTGTCCAGGTAAGTGTACTAGAGTGGGTTGCCATTTCCTTCTCTGGAAGGGGGCTGAGACAGGTACAAATATCCAGTCTATAAGAGTCTTATAAATAGAACAAGCTTTCATAGGAACTTAAAGTAATAGTTGAGAATCCCTAAAGGAAATTTAGAATGACTTAATTAGTAGCATAATATGCCATACAGCTGACCATTAAACAGTACAGTAGTTAGGGACACAATACTGCACAGTTGAAAATTTGCATATAACTTTTGGCACCCCTCAAACTGAACTACAGATGACCCTTGAACGACATGGTTTTAATGGTATAGGTCCTTACACGTGGATTTTTTTCAATAAATATATTGAATATTTGGGGGAGACTTGTGATCAACATTCAGAAAACGAAGATCATGGCATCCAGTCCCATCACTTCATGGGAAATAGATGGGGAAAAAGTGGAAACAGTGTCCGACTTTATTTTGGGGGGCTCCAAAATCACTGCAGATGGTGACTGCAGCCATGAAATTAAAAGACGCTTACTTCTTGGAAGGAAAGTTATGACCAACCTAGATAGCATATTCAAAAGCAGAGACATTACTTTGCTGACTAAGGTCTGTCTAGTCAAGGCTATGGTTTTTCCTGTGGTCATGTATGGATGTGAGAATTGGACTGTGAAGAAGCCTGAGCACCAAAGAATTGATGCTTTTGAACTGTGGTGTTGGAGAAGAGTCTTGAGAGTCCCTTGGACTGCAAGGAGATCCAACCAGCCCATTCTGAAGGAGATCAGCCCTGGGATTTCCTTGGGAGGAATGATGCTAAAGCTGAAACTCCAGTACTTTGGCCACCTCATCTGAAGAGTTGACTCATTGGGAAAGACTCTGATGCTGGGAAAGATTGAAGGCAGGAGGAGAAGGGGATGACAGAGGATGAGATGGCTGGATGGCATCACAGACTTAGTAGACATGAGTTTGAGCAAGCTTTGGGAGATGGTGATGGACAGGGAAGTCTGGTGTGCTGCAGTCCACGGGGTTGCAAAGACTCACACACAACTGAGTGACTGAACAACAAAATAGTAACAACAGGTGGTGGCTACGGAGTTATTACAATAGTACAGTATAGGCTACAGTTAAGATGTAATACCAAATTTTTACATCTTTTTACATTTCTCTCCATTGCAAATTGTGACAAGTATAGCCTATGTTTGTATGCAGAAGATTTGACAAATTTTAACTTTTTATAGCAGATTTGTGTATCTTTTCTAGTAGTAAATAATAAAATAGACTAATATCTACATACATTTTACAGTTTTATGCTACACCTCTTTCTTAATTTTTTGGATATTTCTAAGACATGCTGCTCATGAGTTTTTTCAAATCATCACAGTTCAGTTCAGTTCAGTTCTTCTTCACTTTCTGCCATAAGGGTGGTGTCGTCTGCGTATCTGAGGTTATTAATATTTTTCCTAGCATTCTTGATTCCAGCTTGTGTTTCATCCAGCCCAACATTTTGCATGATGTCCTCTGCATAGAAGTTAAGTAAGCAGGATGACAATATACAGCCTTGTCGTACTCCTTTCCCAAATGGAACCAGTTCACTGTTGCGTGTCCGGTTCTAATGGTTGCTTCTTGACCTGCGTACAGGTTTCTCAGGAGGCAGGTAAGGTAGTCTAGTATTCCTATCTCTTTAAGAATTTTCCACAGTTTGTTGTGATCCACAAAGACAAAGACTTTAGCATAGTCAATGAAGCAGAAGTAAATGTTCCTCACTGAATCAACGGACACAAGTTTGAGCAAGCTCCAAGAGTTGGTGATGGACAGGGAACCCTGAAATGCTTCAGTCCATGGAGTTGCAAAGAGTTGGACACAACTGAGTGACTAAACTTAACTGAAATGTACTGATATGTTCTTCTGGAATTATCTTGCTTATTCCCTGATCCAGCGGATGTTGGCAATTTGGTCTCTGGTTCCTCTGCCTTTTCTAAATCTAGCTTGAACATCTGGGAGTTCTCATTTCATGTACTATAGAAGCTTAGCTTGGAGAATTTTGAGCATTACTGTGCTAGTGTGTGAGATAAGTGCAGTTGTGTGGTAGTTGCTATTATGTGTTGCTCTAAAGTGCTGTAATGTGATTCTAATCATCTCCGTGTGCTTAGTTCATCTCTCCAGTAAATTACATATTGCAATAAAAAATGATCACTCTTGATTCTCACATATTTTTCATTGTGTATAACACTATATTGTAAACCCGAATAACATCATGAGACCCAAGAAAAGTGCCACCAGTGATGCTAAAAGTGCTCCCAAGAAGCAAGGAAAAGTTACCATACTACAAGAAAAATTGAACTGTTTGAAATACACCATAGTTTGAGGTCTGCAGGTGTAAGTGCCCACCATTTCAGGATAAATAAATAGTGCATAAGGATCACTGAGAAGAAAGAAAAAGAAATTTGTGAAGTCATCACTGCAGGTACACCAGCATGTGTGAAACCTTCAACTTTCTGCAAAATATCTTTCCATCTTGTATCGAAAATGCAACTTTTATGTAGATGCAGGATTGCTATAGAAAGGCATACCTATAGACTCATATGATTCAAGAAATGATGAAGTCATTGTATGACAACTTAAAGCAAAAGGATTATGAAAGGTCTAAAGATGAAGTATTTAATGCCAGTCAAGGATGGTTTGATAACTTTAGAAAGAGCTTTGGATTTTTTTTAAAAAAAGGTAAGATAATAGAAGTGGTTTCTGCTGACCAAGAGTTCCCAGATGCCCTTAAGAAAATCACTTAGAATGAAGAATATCTGCCAGAACAATTTTTCTTTCAGGCAAAAATGCTGTATTCTGGAGGGGAAAAAATGTCACAAAGGACATTTATTAGTAAGGAAGAAAAAAAGCAAGCACCAGAATTTAAGGCAGTAAGGGATAAGCAAACTTTAAGTTTTGTATAAATGCAGTTAGCTTTATGATCAGGACTGCCCTCATCTATAAGCTCTTAACTGCCAAGACCTAAAGGGAAAAGATAGACACCAGCTGCCTATCTTTGGTTGTACAGCAAGACTTGGACAGTGAGAAACCTTTTCAGGATTGGTTCTATCAGTACATTCTCCCTGAAGTCAGGAAGTACCCTGCTAGTAAGGGACTGCCTTTTAAAGTTCTTTTGATGTTGGACAATGCCCCTGCTCATCCAGAACTCTCTAAATTCAACATCACTGAAGGCATCAGAATGGTCAAAGTCAAAGTGAAAGTCATTCAGTCATGTCTGAATCCGTACCCCATGCACTATAGAGCCATGGAATTCTCCAGGCCAGAATACTGGAGTGGGTAACCTCTCTCTTCTGCAGTGAATCTTCCCAACCCAGGGATCAAATCTTCCCGACCCAGGGTCGCCTGCATTGCAAGCAGATTCTTTACCAACTCAGCTATCAGGGAAGACCACATAGTGGTCAACTTGACCCCAAAACCAATATTTCAAATTTAGCCTCTAGATCAGGACTTTTAAGGCTCATTATACACAGCACTTTATTCAGAGGACTGTCAAAACTTTAGGCTTCCTAGGTGGCACTAGTGGGAATGCCTAGTGCCTGCCTATGTAGAAGACATAAAAGATGAGGGTTTGATCTCTGGGTCGGGAAGATCCCCTGGCAACGCACTCCAGTATCCTTGTCTGGAGAATCCCATGGACAGAGGAGCCTAGCAGGGTCACAAAGAGTAATCATAGGGTCACAAAGAGTCAGACAGGACTGAAGTGACTTAGTATTCACATCAACACTACAGAAGAGAATCCTGATAGAAAGAACATCATGAAAGTCTGGAAGGATCACACCATTCAAAGTGCCATCACTGCCAAGACAGCCATCAGCCTAAAACAATAAATTCCTGCTTGAGAAAACTGTGTCTGGATGTGCACAAGCTCACAGGCTTGACAACAGTGCCAATGAAAGGAATCACGAGACTGTAGATGCGACAACAAAGGTGGGGGTGGTGTGAAGAGTTTCAAAATGTGGGTCAAGAAATTCAAGAGCTAATCGACATCAAATCAGAGAAATTAACAGAAGAGGCCTTGCTGGAGTTGAGTGCTTTCAACCAGTGCCAGAAAATAAGGAAGAAGAGTTAGAAGAAACAGAGCTAGAAAACAAACTGATGGGAGATAATCTGGCAGAAGGGATCTGGTTACTCAAGACTGCCTTTGACTTGTTTCACGGCACGGACCCTGCTATGATATGGGCACTACAACTGAAGCAAACAGTGGAAGAATTGGAACGATATAAAAATATTGTTAATCAACACATCCTGTACTTTGGGGAGCTACATTAGAGATGATCAGGGTGATTCTTTCAGATTCCTATGACACCAGTTAAAAGTAACTTTTGGTAATACAAAGGTCTCTGATATTGCCATAACTCAGGGGTACACAGAAGGCTAAATAGGAAAAAAAATGGCAACTTATTGTGACAAAACTATGTGGTCATATATTCATTATGGATGAGTCGGTGTTTATTTTTTCAACTAAGAGTTCACTCATCTACACTTTCCCAAAAAAACTGTTGGGTTAAGTTAGCTGCCATATTCCTAAAATGCCAATGGGATTTAGAGCTAAAGTCTTTCTCAAGGTAGAAAGTTTTCAACACACAGAGGTACCCCTGAAACTTTTTTCTCTACCAATCTGGCCCTCAACTGGATTGTTACTATGTTTTCCTCTAACCTTCAGGACATAGTCCATCTATCCAGCAGTGCTTTAGCCTGAATAATATGGATGGGCTGGATGACAAGAAAAGCCAGCAGAATGGTACTGCTGCTGTTTTCACCTTCACAAAGATTAAATATATAGGGCTCAGTGTCCCAGATAATTTCAGTTCACAAAATGGAGAAACAATCCTTGCCCAGAGAGAAAATAACCATGCTTTTTCTTTCTTTCTATGCACCACTGTTCACTTGAGGATTTGGAAAATGTAACTGGACAGGGTTCTAGCATTGGCTCTGTATTCACAGACTTCAAGAATGCTGATCAGATTCTCAAAATCTATTCACCTTGTTAGAGATGCTGCCCTTCAAGGCCAGCTAATTTAGCATGCGGCTTCTAGACAAGAGATTTTTAGACATGTGGGATTATAGCTTCTGGCAACCGGAACTGCAGGCAGAAGAAAGGCTTACTCCCTCTTTCTCTTTTGATTCCTTGTTGTTTCTGAACTTTCAAAAATGAAGTCAGTGAAAGTCAAAGATATTTGGTATTTTATTAAGATTTGGCAAGAGTACTCAGAAGAACTGTACAAAAAAGATCTTCACTACCAAGATAATCACGATGGTGTGATCACTCACCTAGGGCCAGACATCCTGGAATGTGAAGTCAAGTGGGTCTTAGAAAGCATCACTATGAACTAAGCTAGTAGAGGTGATGGAATTCCAGTGGAGCTATTTCAAATCCTGAAAGATGATGCTGTGAAGGTGCTGCACTCAATATGTCAGCAAATTTGGAAAACTCGGCAGTGGTCACAGGACTGGAAAAGGTCCGCTTTCATTCCAGTCCTAAAGGAAGGCAATGCCAAAGAATGCTCAAACTACCACACAATTGCACTCATCTCACATGCTAGTAAAGTAATGCTCAAAATTCTCCAAGGGCCAGGCTTCAGCAATACGTGAACTGTGAACTTCCAGATGTTCAAGCTGGTTTTAGAAAAGGCAGGGGAACCAGAGATCAAATTGCCAACATCCGCTGGATCGTGGAAAAGGCAAGAAAGCTCCAGAAAAGAAACACCCATTTCTGCTTTATTGACTATGCCAAAGCCTTTGACTGTGTGGATCACAATAAACTGTGGAAAATTCTGAAAGAGATGGGAATACCAGACCACCTAACCTGCCTCTTGAGAAATCTATATGCAGGTCAGGAAGCAACAGTTAGAACTGGACATGGAACAACAGACTGGTTCCAAATAGGAAAAGGAGTACCTCAAGGCTGTATATTTTAATCCTGCTTATTTAACTTATATGCAGAGTATATCATGAAAAACTCTGAGCTTGCAAAAGCACAAGCTGGAATCAAGATTGCCGGGAGAAACATCAGTCACCTCAGATATGCAGACGACACCATCCTTATGGCAAAAAGTGAAGAGAAATTAAAAAGCCTCTTGATGAAAGTGAAAGAGGAGAGTGAAAAAGTTGGCTGAAAGCTCAACATTCAGAAAATGAAGACCATGGCATCTGGTGCCATCACTTCATGGGAAATAGTTGGGGAAACAGTGGAAACAGTGTTAGACTTTATTTTTTTGGGGGGGGGGCCTTCAAAATCACTGTAAATGATGATTACAGCCACGAAATTAAAAGACTCTTACTCCTTGGAAGGAAAGTTATGACCAACCTAGACAGCATATTCAAAAGCAGAGACATTACTTTGCCAACAAAGGTCTGTCTAGTCAAGGCTATGTTTTTTCCAGTGGTCATGTATGGATGTGAGAGTTGGACTGTGAAGAAGCTGAGTGCTGAAAAATTGATGCTTTTGAACTGTGGTGTTGGAGAAGACTCTTGAGAGTCCCTTGTACTGCAAGGAGATTCAACCAGTCCATTTAAAGGAGATCAGTCCTGGGTGCTCATTCAAAGGACTGATGCTAAAGCTGAAACTCCAGTACTTTGGCCACCTCATGCAAAGAGTTGACTTACTGGAAAACACCCTGATCCTGGGAGGGATTGGGGGCAGGAGGAAAAAGGGACGACAGAGGATGAGATGGCTGGATGGCATCACCGACTCGATGGACATGAGTTTGAGTGAACTCCAGGAGTTGTGATGGACAGGGATGCCTGGCGTGCTGCAATTCATGGGGTTGCAAAGAGTTGGACACGACTGAGTGACTGAACCAAACTGAACTGATACTATTTTGACATCATCTTACTGTTTAAATAAAACGCTCATGTTATGAAACAGGAAAATAAACACAAGTCAATTGCAGTTGTATAACTACATTTAGAGTCTGAAGTGATAACACAGAAGAGGTCCAAACTCAATACTTTCCCATTAAGCAAAAGGCATGATAATTATGTTAATGTCACATTCTGGAACTCAATAATTTGGCTCTTTTGTTCTTGGAATAACTCTTACTTCCCAAGTCCTGCACACACAACCATTGAACACCAGTGTACTAAAAATATTTAGTCAATCTAGGGTTACAAAACAGTAAGCAACCTTTACCATGATTAACATTTATTGAGAATTTACTGTCAGACACAATGTTAAAACATTTCAAATATACTAACTCATAAAATCTTCACAGCAACTCTGTAAGAATATTACTATCATTACCCTTCTTATTTTAAAAATAAATTACATTTGCAAAAGAGAGAAGAGAAAATTTTCTAAAGTAACAAAGTTAGCAGGGAGGAGAACTGGTCTTTGAACTAAGACCCTTATTTCACAGTCTGTGCTCTTAACCACTGAGTGATAATGTTTCTGGTTGTTTATATAAATACATCTCACATATAGAAAGAAATTATGAAGATTGTTAGTCATTTTATATCATTTTTCACTCAGAATTTCACATGATTTTAATTGTATTTTTAAATTTTTTGAAAAATTTTAAACTTACAGAAATGTCACCAAAAGACTAATACAGATTTTCCACACACCTTTCACCTTGCTTTCACTAATGTTAATGTCCTACATGTTCAGAGTATGATTTCTGAACCAAAATATTAATATAGGTACATACTACTATCAATTCAAATATTACTTCATTCAAATTTCATCACTTTTTCTCTTGATGTCCCTAATACAGAATCTAAACCAGGATACCACATTGCATTTAATTATCGGGCCTCCTTAATTCCTCCAATCTGTGACAGTTACTTAGTCTTTTTTTGCCTTTCATGGCCTTTCATAACACTCTTGGAAACAACTGTTTCGGGGCTTTGCAGCATGGTTTTACAGTTTTAACTGTTTTGATCATTAGATTTACGCTATACTTACTGGGAAAAAATATCACAGAAGTGGTGTCCTCTACATCATATATGGTATACCTGATGTTGATATAACTTAATTATGATGGGTTTAACTGGTAAATTTTGTTAAGTTGTGCTTCCTAAGTTTTGCCACACTTTTCCCTTTATATTTAATATATTGTGTGAGATTCTTTGAAATGATGCACACATCACCTCCCAGTAAGTGCAATAATAAAATAAAAATAATGTTAAAATAATAGTCTTCTCTAAAGTTACTGGTAACTGATAATGGTAATTAAATTTCACAAGTCTAATATGGATTTTCAAGTTGGGAAGTCAGTAACACAGAGATATCATTTTGTATTAATCAGTACCCACTTGCCTTCAAACCTAGTATGTATTTCTCCTGACATGCTCACCACATCACCTGATGCCCTACTTCACAGAGTCCCCGGCACCTACTCTGTCTACCATCAGCTCATAGACAGCCCATATCACTCCTTCTGGTGATAAACATTAAGTTTAATCTTTAGGAACTCCCTGAATCTAAATATAGGGGCCTGTCTGCATTTCAATTCACTCCAATTTTATTTCCACTCATTTCCATTTCCATTTCATACCAATGAATTCCTGGAAATCATGTTAAAAATAAATCACATTTTGCCTTAGGTATCTGAGGCTTCACAGCTTATACAGAATCCAGATAAACTTTATATACATCCAACAGTATGTCAAAGAAGCAAAAACATAACAACAACCTTTCATCAAAATATACTTGTCAAATAACATTCTAAGTCCTTAAAATTTGTCTTAAGTATATGTCATACATGGGCTCCAACACAGTAAAAATGCAAATAGAAAATAAAATTTCCATTGAACCATTAAAAAGAAAAAGCCTAAAACTTGTAACTGATTTTTAACAGTAGTCACATTTATAATTCATATATTGTTAGTTGATTTAGAATTTTGAGGATGTGGCATAGGAAGGAAGTAGATAAGAAATTATTTAAATTACTCCCCGGATTTCTTTGGAAGGAATGATGCTAAAGCTGAAACTCCAGTACTTTGGCCACTTCATGCAAACAGTTGACTCATTTGAAAAGACTGATGCTGGGAGGGATTGAGGGCAGGAGGAAAAGGGGATGACAGAGGATGAGATGGCTGTATGGCATCACTGACTCGATGGACGTGAGTCTGAGTAAACTCTGGGAGTTGGTGATGGACAGGGAGGCCTGGCATGCTGCGATTCATGGGGTCGCAAAGAGTCGGACACGACTGAGTGATTGAACTGAACTGAAGTGAACTTACAAAAAAATCTATTCAGAAAATTTCAAGTTTCTCTTCTCTTTCTTCTTCCCCCTCACACATTTTTTCATATAAAATATATAACAATCAAATTTCTGCTAAAATATTTCATATTTATTACACAATTGTAGGACTATAATCTTTCAACAAAGAATAATTGAAAACTAATGGATTCATGTTGAAATTTTGACCCATTAAATACTGAATTATCAGTTTTATACTGAGAAAACTAAAGCTTATGAAGATTGAATAACTAACTTAAACTCATCTATTTCTAGTCAGAAATAAGTGCTATCAAAGTCCTAACTACAAAGACATTGCATAAGTGTTCTCTACTATAAACATATTCCATATTGATTTTTCTCTAGGTTATTTTGATTGATATAAGCAAATACCAATTATTATTTTAAAGTGTGCATTTCAGTGGGTTTTCATATATTCACAAAGTTAGGCAACCATTACCATTATCTAATTCAAAAACACTTTCATCACCCTTAATAGAAATCATACATTTATTATAATCACTTTCCATTCTCCTCTGGGAAGCACTAATCTACTTTCTGTCAACATAAACTTGTCTATTCCAGATATTTAACATAAATGTAATTGTATAATATGTAGTCATTTTTGTCTTATTCCTTTCACTTAGCATGCTGTTTTCAAATTTCATCCATGTTATAGCGCATACCAGTACTTTTCCTTTTTATGGCTGAATAATATTCCACTGCAAGGATATACTACTTTTGATTACCCATTCATCAATTTTGGGACATTTTTTGTTAATACTTCGGAGCTATTATGAATAGTGCTACTATGACATCATGTATAAGTTTTTGCAAGAATGTATCCTCAATTAACTCAAGTATGAACTAAATTTCTGGATCTTGTGGAAACTTTATATTTAAATTTATGATAACTGCCAAACTGTTTTCCAAAGCAGCTACACCATTTACATTCTCCTGAAAAACAGGTGAGTGTGTTCTCATTTCTCCACATCTTCACCAACGCTTGCTATTATCTGACTTTTTAATCTGAGCCATCCTAGTAGATGTGAGTTAGATCTCTTTATGGCTTTCTCTAATGAGTAATGACGATGATCTTTTCATGTGTTTATGGGCCATATGCATATCCTTTTTTGGAAGAGTATTTATGCAAATCCTTCTCCTATTTTTTTAAACTAAGTAATTTACATCTTTGTTATTAAGTTGTAAAAGTTCTTTTCATCTTCTGATACTATTCCCTTGTTAGATATATTCACTTGAAATATTTTCTCCCATTCTGCAGGTTGTCTTTTGCTTTTTTATAGAGTCCTTTGAAATGCAAAAGGTTTTACTTTTAATAAAGTCCAATGTATTTATTTTTATTTCAGTTGCTTGTACTTTTTGTATCAGATTTAACAGACTATTGCCTAAGTCAAGCTTGCTGTTATGATTTTCTATGTTTACTTACACGCACTTTATAATTTTAGCTCTTACCACTTAGCAATTTGATACATTTTTAGTTAACTTTTGAATATGTTATGAAGTAGGGGTCCAAGTTCATTCTTTTCCATGTGGATACTCAGTAGTCCAAATTTACTGTACAAAAAAGATCTTCATGACCTGGATAATCACAATGGTGTGATCACTCATGTAGAGCCAGACATCTTGGAATGTGAAGTCAAGTGGACCTTAGAAAGCATCTCTATGAATAAAGCTAGTGGAGGTGATGGAATTCCAGTGGAGCTTTTTCAAAACCTGAAAGATGATGCTGTGAAAGTGCTGCACTCAATATACCACCAAAATTTGGAAACTCAGCAGTGGCCACAGGACTGCAAAAGGTCAGTTTTCATTCCAATCCCAAAGAAAGGCAATGCCAAAAAATGCTCAAACTACTGCACAATTGCACTCATCTCACTTGCTAGTAAAGTAATGCTCAAA
>SJYC01141244.1:0-11842 GCA_006408675.1 Madoqua kirkii | reverse complement strand
ACAAACTGTAGAAAATTCTGAAAGAGATGGGCATAACAGACGACCTGACCTGCCTCCTGAGAAGTCTGTATGCAGGTCAAGAAGCAACAGTTAGAACTGGACATGGAACAACAGACTGGTTCCAAATAGGAAAAGGAGTACATCAAGGCTGTATATTGTCACCCTGCTTATTTAACTTATATGCAGAGTACATCATGAGAAACGCTGGACTGGAAGAAACACAAGCTGGAATCAAGATTGCCAGGAGAAATATCAATCACCTCAGATATACATAACCACCCATATGACAGAAAGTGAAGAAGACCAAAAAAGCGTCTTCATGAAAGTGAAAGAGGAGAGTGAAAAAGTTGGCTTAAAACTCAACATTCAAAAAACGAAGATCCATGGGAAATACATGGGGAAACAGTGGAAACAGTGTCAGACTTTATTTTGGGGGGCTCCAAAATCACTGCAGTTAGTGATTGTAGCCATGAAATTAAAAGATGCTTACTCCTTGGAAGGAAAGTTATGACCAACCTAGATAGTATATTCAAAAGCAGAGACATTACTTTGTCAACAAAGGTCCATCTAGTCAAAGCTATGGTTTTTCCAGTGGTCATGAGAGTTGGACTGTGAAGAAAGCTGAACACTGAGGAATTAATGCTTTTGAACTGTGGTGTTGGAGAAGACTCTTGAGAGTCCCTTGGACTGCAAGGAGATCCAACCAGTCCATTTAAAGGAGATCAGTCCTGGGTGCTCATTTGAAGGACTGATGCTAAAGCTGAAACTCCAGTACTTTGGCCACCTCATGAGAAGAGTTGACTCATTGGAAAACACCTTGATGCTGGGAGGGATTGGGGGCAGGAGGAGAAAGGAAAACAGAGGATAAGATGGTTGGCTGGCATCACCGACTCGATGAAGATGAGTTTGAGTGAACTCTGGGAGTTGGTGATGGACAGGGAGGCTTGGCGTGCTGTGATTCATGGGGTCGCAAAGAGTCAGACACTACTGAGCAACAGAACTGAACTGATGAAGAGGATTCCTTGGCACATTTTTCCCACTGTTTTTTCTTCTGTCCTTCAGCTCTATCCTGGGACTTGAGCCAGGCCAAAAAGTAATAGATGAATTTGTTAGGATTCAGAGAGAAGCCATTCTTCAGACTGTAAGCCATTGCAACCAGGCCAAGGGCTGGGTTCATGGAATGCAGCCTGGCTAGGTGAATACATATGCTAATGAGTGGGAGGATCATCCCAACCACTGAGGAATCACCCACTCCTCCATCTTTTGACAGTGACTTGGAGCTGTCCTTGCCACCTCTGGGTGTGTCTTTTGGCTTACAGATTGAGGATTAAGGTTTACTTGAATTTAATTTGTCATCTTGGACCCAGTTGATTTTAATTGGTTTACATTACGCCCTTGTGCTATGTCATTCTTTCAAAGGTTGTGCCCTGCCCCCTAACCTCCTGTCTCATGCTCCTTTCCTCAGCCCCATCCGGGCCCACAATGTCACCTCTACAATCTTCTGGAGGGACAACCAGAAAACAGCTGGCCCTTGGGAGGGAAATACTGTATACTATCCAGCCCCTCTAGATATTCAGCCCTTCACCTTCCATGTTTCCTACAACATGTGCAACGTCAGCATCTCCCAGTGAACCCACTAGGGTGGATGACAGGCACACAGTGCCTGCTAGAAGTCCATCATTTGGCATCTCCCTTCAAAGGCAATTGGGCTTCCAGGGATAACATTTGCCTCTTTGGGAGTTAGCCCTGCGGGACATTTGGGCCCAAATTCCTACCACTCTTCTCCTAATGTTACAAACATACTCCTGGATCAAATCTCCACTCCTCTTTTATGGAACATTTGGTCTGTTGCCTCTAAACAAATTGGTTCTTAAGCCAATTACTAACTCCTACGATCAAGACCCTGCCTCCTTATAGGCAATGCTGCTCTACCCAGCCTATTATTAAAATACTTTAATGCCCGTAACAGGGTCAGATAACCCACTCCTTTGTCACTACTTCTGCTAAGTTTCTTCAGTTGTGTCCAACTCTTAGCAACCCCATGGACTGCAGCCTACCAGGCTCCTCTGTCTATAGGATTTTCCAGGCAAGAGTACTGGAGTGGGGTGCCACTGCCTTTTCCGGTCACTACTTCTGTTATTACCTAAAGTGAGCCTATGACAACGAAATACTTACCAGGGGAGACACCCTAACCTGCTCTTAAGGAGGACTAAGGGAAGAAATCAGTGACTTACAATCCCTTAGAGTAAGAGGACAAAGCTTATGATTGTTTCACTGTTTCCCAGTCTCAGGGCACAGGCTTGGATTGTTTTACATCATGATATCTATTCCCAGCTACGGTGAACAAACTAGCAATGAGTTACAACCCCTTAATCCTACCTATTGCTGGTCACACTGGAGATCTTGGGGATGCCCAGCTCCAGTCCAGGGATCACAGGAGGTCATCATGCCTTGACCTGCCTAGGGACCTTGTCCTCGAAAGGTTGTCACGCCTCAACCTGCTTGGGAATCTGCTAGTCCCAGAGGTCTCAGGAGGTCATCACGCCTCGACCTGCCCAGGGACCCAATTCTCGGGATGCCGTCATGCCTCGACCTGCCCAGGGATTCGATCTCTAGGAGGCTGTCACACCTCAGCCTGCCTGGGGATCTGCACCGTGACCTGGGGACGCCTGGTTCTCAGGTTGCAACAGTACTAGGTAGGATGAGTTTACATCATGATATCTATTCCCATCTGTGGTGGGCAAACTAGCAATGAGTTAAGATTACAAACCCCTTAATTCTACCCAGCACTGGTCACGCTGGAGACCTTGGGGATGCCCAAACTCCAGTCTGGGGGTCCCAGGAGGTCATCACGCCTTGACCTGCCTAGGGATCTTGTCCTCGAAAGGTTGTCACGCCTCAACCTGCTCGGGGATCCGCCAGTCCCAGGGGTCCCAGGAGGTCATCATGCCTTGACCTGCCCAGGGACACAATTCTCAGGAGGCTGTCATGCCTCGACCTGCCCAGGGATTTGATCTCTAGGAGGCTGTTACGCCTCAGCCTGCCTGAGGATCTGTACCCTGACCCAGGGACACTTGGCTCTTGGGTTGTAACAGTTCTGGGTAAGATAAGCTTCAGAAAGGCTCACCCCTAAGAAAGTCTACTCATGGAAACAGAAGGCCTATTACCTGTGGGACTATGCCTGGGTCTCAGCAATAACTCGGGAACCCAATGAGAACCCCATTGTCTTTCTGGAAAGGCTAAAAGAGGCCCTCCAAATGTTTACCAATCTGGACTTAGACTCTTATGAGGGACAGATGATTTTAAAGGGCAAGTTCCTGTCCCAATGTGCATCAGATATCAGAATTAAGTTACAACGGCTACAGCAGAAGGACTCTGCTGCCTCTGTAGATGAGATGATCCAGACAGCCACCAATACATTTTATAACTGAGAACAGGAGAAGGAGGCCAGGGCCCAGGAGAGGGAGGGAAGGAAAGAGACAAGGCATGCCCAGATGTTGGCTGCCCTCCAGAGAAGCCCTATGGCACACCCCGATTCCTTGAAGAACAAGGCATGAGGCAAATGCCTCATCTGTAGACAGGCAGGGCATTGGGCCAAAGAGTGTCCAAACCATGTCAAGTCTCCTAGAACAGCTTGCCACAAATGCCATCAATTGGGACATTGGGCAGCACTCTGACCTCAAGACCCAAGAGCCTCAAGGTCAAGCATCAGGCCTACCCTCACGATGGTTCAAGAGGACTGAAGCAGCCCATGACAGGCACACAGTGCCTGCTAGAAGTCCATCATTTGGCATCTCCCTTCAAAGGCAATTGGGCTTCCAGGGATAACATTTGCCTCTTTGGGAGTTAGCCCTGCGGGACATTTGGGCCCAAATTCCTACCACTCTTCTCCTAATGTTACAAACATACTCCTGGATCAAATCTCCACTCCTCTTTTATGGAACATTTGGTCTGTTGCCTCTAAACAAATTGGTTCTTAAGCCAATTACTAACTCCTACAATCAAGACCCTGCCTCCTTATAGGCAATGCTGCTCTACCCAGCCTATTATTAAAATACTTTAATGCCCGTAACAGGGTCAGATAACCCACTCCTTTGTCACTACTTCTGCTAAGTTTCTTCAGTTGTGTCCAACTCTTAGCAACCCCATGGACTGCAGCCTACCAGGCTCCTCTGTCTATAGGATTTTCCAGGCAAGAGTACTGGAGTGGGGTGCCACTGCCTTTTCCGGTCACTACTTCTGTTATTACCTAAAGTGAGCCTATGACAACGAAATACTTACCAGGGGAGACACCCTAACCTGCTCTTAAGGAGGACTAAGGGAAGAAATCAGTGACTTACAATCCCTTAGAGTAAGAGGACAAAGCTTATGATTGTTTCACTGTTTCCCAGTCTCAGGGCACAGGCTTGGATTGTTTTACATCATGATATCTATTCCCAGCTACGGTGAACAAACTAGCAATGAGTTACAACCCCTTAATCCTACCTATTGCTGGTCACACTGGAGATCTTGGGGATGCCCAGCTCCAGTCCAGGGATCACAGGAGGTCATCATGCCTTGACCTGCCTAGGGACCTTGTCCTCGAAAGGTTGTCACGCCTCAACCTGCTTGGGAATCTGCTAGTCCCAGAGGTCTCAGGAGGTCATCACGCCTCGACCTGCCCAGGGACCCAATTCTCGGGATGCCGTCATGCCTCGACCTGCCCAGGGATTCGATCTCTAGGAGGCTGTCACACCTCAGCCTGCCTGGGGATCTGCACCGTGACCTGGGGACGCCTGGTTCTCAGGTTGCAACAGTACTAGGTAGGATGAGTTTACATCATGATATCTATTCCCATCTGTGGTGGGCAAACTAGCAATGAGTTAAGATTACAAACCCCTTAATTCTACCCAGCACTGGTCACGCTGGAGACCTTGGGGATGCCCAAACTCCAGTCTGGGGGTCCCAGGAGGTCATCACGCCTTGACCTGCCTAGGGATCTTGTCCTCGAAAGGTTGTCACGCCTCAACCTGCTCGGGGATCCGCCAGTCCCAGGGGTCCCAGGAGGTCATCATGCCTTGACCTGCCCAGGGACACAATTCTCAGGAGGCTGTCATGCCTCGACCTGCCCAGGGATTTGATCTCTAGGAGGCTGTTACGCCTCAGCCTGCCTGAGGATCTGTACCCTGACCCAGGGACACTTGGCTCTTGGGTTGTAACAGTTCTGGGTAAGATAAGCTTCAGAAAGGCTCACCCCTAAGAAAGTCTACTCATGGAAACAGAAGGCCTATTACCTGTGGGACTATGCCTGGGTCTCAGCAATAACTCGGGAACCCAATGAGAACCCCATTGTCTTTCTGGAAAGGCTAAAAGAGGCCCTCCAAATGTTTACCAATCTGGACTTAGACTCTTATGAGGGACAGATGATTTTAAAGGGCAAGTTCCTGTCCCAATGTGCATCAGATATCAGAATTAAGTTACAACGGCTACAGCAGAAGGACTCTGCTGCCTCTGTAGATGAGATGATCCAGACAGCCACCAATACATTTTATAACTGAGAACAGGAGAAGGAGGCCAGGGCCCAGGAGAGGGAGGGAAGGAAAGAGACAAGGCATGCCCAGATGTTGGCTGCCCTCCAGAGAAGCCCTATGGCACACCCCGATTCCTTGAAGAACAAGGCATGAGGCAAATGCCTCATCTGTAGACAGGCAGGGCATTGGGCCAAAGAGTGTCCAAACCATGTCAAGTCTCCTAGAACAGCTTGCCACAAATGCCATCAATTGGGACATTGGGCAGCACTCTGACCTCAAGACCCAAGAGCCTCAAGGTCAAGCATCAGGCCTACCCTCACGATGGTTCAAGAGGACTGAAGCAGCCCACTCCAGCCAGCCCATCTGTCACAGATAACCATCACGGGGCTGGAGCCAAGGGTGCAACTGGATGTGGCAGGTAGGTCTGAGAATTTCTTGGTTGACACAGGAGCTACCTAGTCTGTCTTGATCTCCTACTCCAGAGCCTTCTCCTCCCAAACCTGTACCATTTAGGGTGCTACAGAAAAAAATAACTACTAAAAGATTCACCCAAGCACTTCTTTGTTGCTGGGATGGACAGATATTTCCCCACCAGTTTCTGGTGGTACCTGAGTGTCCTACTCCCTTATTGGGAAGAGATATACTCAGTAAACTGGGAACCACACTTGCGATGGGAAGTTTTTTAGCCCCTAGAGCCCTACAGCTCATGGTTACTACTGAAGAACTCATTACACCTTCAGTAGAGAGGGACCAAAAACTATGGGAAGACAAAATTAACCCCCAGGTGTGGGACCAGCGAATTTCTGGACAAGCCCACCAAGATGAACCAGTCATCATTGTCCTCTGAGCTCCGCCTCGGTTTCCTAACTGAAAACAATATCCCCTCAAAAGAGAGGCTCGGGAGGGACTACAGCCTTAAATAAATTCCTTGCTTGTGGGCTATTGGTCCCCACCAGTTCACCATGGAACACCCCAATTCTCTCAGTAAAGAAAAAGGACAGAACCTAGTGAATGGTTCAAGGTCTCCGGATCATAAATGAAGCTGTAGTCCCCCTCTATCCCATAGTACCATAGTACCCAGTCCCTATGTAATCTTGGGAGAAATCTCACCCAGTGCCAAGTGGTTTACAGTCTTGGATCTCAAAGATGCATTCTTTTGCATACCACTGGCTAAAAATATCCCAATATCTTTTTGCCTTTGTGTGGGAGGTCCCAGGAGAAAAATACCAACAGATGACTTGGACAGTATTACCTCAGGGGATCAGAGATAGCCCCCACCTGTTTGGACCGGCCCTTAGACAGGATCTCCTAGATCTGGACCTGGGACCTAATGGGAAAATATTACAATATGTAGATGACCTACCAATCTGTTCTCCAGATGAGGAAAATGCCCAACAACCATGCAATTCAGGTTCTAAACTTTTTGGCAGAAAGGGGATATAGTCTCCCATGCTAAGGCACAGATGATCGAGACAAAGGTCACTTACCTGAGAGTTCAGATTACACATGGGTCTAGGAGACTGTCCTCTGATTGGGTACAAGGAATCTTCCAGTTGCCCTCCCCCATGACTCAAAAACAATTGTGAGCTTTCCTGGGGCTAACTGGGTATTATAGAATCTGGATACCCAACTATGCTCTAATTGCCCAGCCCTTATATGAGAGCTTAAAGGAATGCGGTGATTCAATGCCACTGATGTGGGGAACTCCTCAAAAGAAAGCAGAGGCTACACTAAAACAGGTCTTAACTCAGGCACTTATCTTGAGGTTGCCAGACCCAGAAAAAGCATTTCAACTTTATGCCCATGAAAGAGAGGAAACAGCCTTAGGAGTGTTAACTCAAAGGTTGGGATCTGAGGCCCAGTCTGTAGCTTACTTATCCAAGAGACTCAATCCAGCCACCTGAGGCTGGCCCCTCTGCCTTCGAAATATTGCAGCTATTGCAATCATGATAGAAGATGCTTTAAAATTCTCCTTTACAGACAAACTATTTTTAGCAGCCACCAAGTAAAACAACTCCTAAATGGGAGAGGCCATTTATGGATGTCTGATCAAAGAATCCTCAGATATCAAGTAACACTGATGGAAAATCCAGGCCTCACTATATCCACTTGTGAGATTCCTAACCCAGCCACCCTCTGGCCTACCCCCGAGGGCTTTCTCCCCTTTCACTCTTGTCTAGAAACCTTGGACCACTGGACAAAACCCCGAGAGGGATTGTAAGAAGATCCTCTGACCAATCTTGAGGAAATCTGGTACACTGATGGAAGCAGCTTTGTCTTAGATGGAAAAAGAAAAGCCAGATATGCAGTAGTCTCTGATTTTGAGACCATTGAGGATAAGACTCTGCCACCAGGTCAACAAGCTACAACATGTGGTGCCAGTTCAACAAAGATACAAAAAATACAGCTGACCATGGAAAATATCACTCACCCTTAGATGGACCCTGCTATAAGGACTCTGAGGCTTGAGACTAGCAAGAGGGGGAGGCCCAATACCCCTCGCCATCCCAATTCAGCAGAAAGTAGCCAGAAAGACCTCGACACCCCTATTTCCAAAGAACTGGGCTTCCCATCTCTTGAGTGGGGAATGTTAGGTAGTTAGAATAGGGAAAAGGAGTCCAAAATGGCAGTGGCTAAAAGACAAGGAAGGGAAAAGCCTGTGAAAATAGAACAAAGGAAGGTCAGAGAAAGGTCCGAGGACCAGAGTGAGGGCTTCAGGGAGAACAGCACTCCTGTCTGAGCCCAATTTGCATAGGGCAGGCCCAGGGGGAAGAAAACATATAAAAGGAGGAGCCAAGCGCTCTCTCACTCTCTCTCCCCACCCCACCGTGTGCATGTACCCTTTCTCTCCCTCTCTCTCTCTCTCTTTCTCTCCAGCATGCCTACGGTATGCTCTTTCTCTATCTCTACACCCGCCTCCCTCAACACACACACATGCACACTGGCGGGTTCCTCCACTCTCTTCTCTTCTTCGAGGATGGATTCTCCTACTATCTTCTAAATGAAATAGAGCTGTAACACTGATTTGTCTAAGAGCTATGACACGGTTTGTTCAAGACCCAAGAGCTGTGACATGCTGAGGGCTTTAATGTCCATCGCTCCAAACCATTGTGGTGATGAGACAAGAACAGAGAAGCACACACGTGCCAGACAATTTGGAATACTGGAATTATAAATTAGAGCTGACCATATGCCTATTCCATGGCTCAAGAATAGTTAGTAACACGGTAACCAAGAAATGTACAAAAGTGTTGACAGCAACTTTAGCCATAATGGCTCAAACTGGAAACAACCCACGTGTCCAATAATAAAACAACAGAAAACAAATTGTCTGTGACCATAAAATGAAATACTAAACAGCAATAAAGAAATCATAATCCCAGACATGCAACTATACACTCTCCCAGACATTTCTGTGTGCAAAGAAACTAGACACACACAAAAAATATGATACTATACACTTGAAATTCAAGAGCATATAAAACTAATCCAGTATATTAGAAATCCAAAAATCAATTCCTTTTGGGGGAAACAGTGACTAGAAAATGAGAAACTTTCATGGTATAGGAATAGCTGAGTGTGACTATACAGGTATATACATAATAAAAATAAATCAAACCATACATTTACAATTAGTGGACCTTTTGCATTTTACTCATAGGTCTGATAAACTTTCACTTAAAATTTTTAAACAAGGTGGGGAAAGTGACCCCAGAATAACAGATGAATTTTCAAACCTTTTCAACATGAAACAAAGAGCTATAGTTCATCCACCTTTAACACAAAGACAGAGCTAAGACTAACACTAAGTAGCTGGAGCAAAAACATGTAGGGTTGGACATGAAAAAGAGGTGATTAAAACAGGAAAGATCATTAGCATTTCACTACCGCTCACTGAGTCCACAAATCCTACTATTTCAACATCAAGAAATAAGATGAAAAATAAGGATTGTCTTCCACAGAGCGACTGAGTTCTTAGTTGAAATCATGGACTCTTAAAAAAAAAAAAAAACAGATCTTAAATCTGTAGTTCATTTCTTTGTCTTTTCCACAAATTCAGTTCACATCCAAAAAAATCCATCAATATTCAGGTTCAGACACAATAAACCAAGTCATATGTTAATTTAATTCTACTTGAATGACTTTTACATAATCCCTAGGCAGGAACCTCGTCAAAATCTTTGCTCAGTACAATTCCTGGGACACTGCTGACATTCAGTTGATAGTGTATATTATAATTAATATCATAATAACAGTAACACACGAAGAAAATACAAAGGTCCTGTAGCTTGCAACAACAGTGGGGCTGCAGCTGACACAGAATTTTAATTCAGCATCAACAACAGAATTAAAGATCAGAAAGCAGCAAGAATAATGGGATTCAATGAATTTGTGAAATTACTCTAAACTGCAGGAAAAACAATACTTATTAGGCAAGGTCTCCTATAGGAGACAACTAAATTAAGCAAGATAATTCCCTACTGCATGTACTTGACTATAGTGATGGCTGATGTCTTAGCAGTAACATGAACCCAAAACTCTTTCTGAAGATAAAAGGAATTGTGTGTGTGTGTGTGTGTGTGTTTGTGTGTGTGTGTACATCTATATGTGCATCTTTTTGTTTATATTTGACAAGGTTCAAAAATGGTGGGTAGGATGAGAATGGAAAAAAAACAGTAACAGAATACTTATGTGAGTGAAAAAAGATATTTGTCTAATTAATTAAATGATTTACAACTTTAGCTTCTTAGTTTTCCTACCGGAAGAACTGCTAGTATAAGGAGGATCAACAAACACTCCCTAAAGATGCAAAGTTGTTCCCCCCACCCCCCCTTTGGAGAGGGGCCAACATCCACTCTCCAGCCCTCAAGCAAAGAGCACACACCTAACTTGGCCACGAAAAGGAAAAGAAAAAAATAACTGGCCTGTACTTCAGGGGAACACCTAACCAAAAAAAAGCCCCAGGGCAAGAAAGATGTTCCCCAAATCCAGGTTTTATCTGAAAGACTTTTTTTCCAACCCTGATCAGTGACGCTAAGTGTGGTCCCTGAGCAGTGACATTAGCATCCTGGGAGAAGTTGTTAGCAATGCAAATCCTGCCACCTCACCCACATTCATTGCTTCAGAAACTCGAGGGGAGGTCATCTTTGTCTTCAACAAGCCCTCTACATGAGGCTGACACATGCTCAAGTTTAATCTGTTTTTCCTTCGTCCCACCCCCTCCAAAAACATCCTCTTCCACCCCTCCAAAAAAATAATATCTGGCCAAGGTGTTTTGAGTAGCTGCTGTGTTTCTCTTCTGCTCCGTTATTTTTTTAATTATTCTTCATGGTGGAGTTGTATTTCCCATTGGCCACTTTAAACAACCTTACTCAAATGGAATATACTCCTCAACTAGAGATCATTAAACATACGGAAAGTTTTGTCTACCTAAAAGGCTTGCCAGTATCTATCAAATTATATCAGGGCCACCACAAAGCACAACAGCTCTTCTACAACCCAGTCTTATTCCAGAAACTTCCACCACAGCAACACCTCACCCCTAAAACACAATTCTAAATAGTACGTGAATTTGTGCTTAAAACTTTTACGGAAGACTCAATGACCATATTACTGATTTCTAGACAACAAAACGCAAAGGAACTCATTCGTGTGTGACATTTTGGGTCCAGATTTTTAAGAAGGTGGTCTTTGTCCCCACCCTCCCAATGGATGCAGACAACAGGGTCCTGTAGGCGTGGAGTAGTAGTTCTCAAATTTTCCGTGCACCTGAATCACCTGGAGGGCTTTTTTACCGTATATAGATTACTCCATATTTTTTACATATTTTAAATTTAATACTACATTATGGATGTATTTACAAGTCAGGTATCTTTAATGATGCATAAAATTCAATCATTTGAAAGTGTCATTTAACAAACCTATTTTTGAACATGTAATGTCAGTCCCGTTTTTAGTGTCATACGCAACGTTACAAAAAAAAAACAACCCACCCCACAAAACACCTTTGTGTGCATATCATACACACTAGAATGAGGATTTCTGTAGGATAAACTTCAAGATATAGAATTGTTTCCTCAAGGTCGCACGGAATTTTACATTGTTATCCATATTGCCAAGGTGTTATACTGTCTTATCTAGTCCCTCCATAGAAATGCAGTTATTCAAATACCCCCAAGACCTGCTGAATTAGAAACTCTTGGGGTAGGGTCTACCAATTAGCATTTTAAAAAACCCTCCCGGGTGTCCTAGAAGGGTGAATTGTACAGGCTAAAGTGTGAACCTAGCAGCCCAGCACCAGGACTAACCAGCTTGCCTGGCGTCTGCGGCCA
>SJYC01141242.1:0-16575 GCA_006408675.1 Madoqua kirkii | reverse complement strand
ACATGTTTTACTGGACAGAGAACTGGCTGTTTGCAGAGTCTCAGTAGCTCATGGGATGAACTGCAGGAGGTGTCAGTTGGGAGGAAGAAAGAGCAGCAGAGAAAGTTCAGGGAAAGGTTGGGGAAGGAACACCGGGCACTGGATGTATTCTGTGTATCTTGACACATGCCTCCTGCCATCCCTTCCGCTTAGTCAGCTGTGAAGATTTCATTTCACAGGTGAAGGGTTTTTTGGTGCCCTTGAGAACTCCTGGAATAACCCAAGTGTTGGGACAAAAGTTGATTTGAAATTAAGCTATCCAGAAGAACATGAGGGGCTCACTTTTCTCAAGGAATCCCAGAGGTCTGGAGTTAGTGGATTTAGGGCAGCAAGAAGCCACAAGATTCAGATGCTCGAGAAATACTGCTCTTTCCTGGAAGCCAGTTACAAGGCAGGCTCTTACAGAAAGAAGGATGGAAAGGAACATGGTTAGGAAAAACTTCCCTGAAGTGACTGGGATCATGAGAGCATGGAATTAGAGGTTTTGCACACTTTGAGGTTTTTCTAGAGCAATGGGCAAAATACAGAAAAAGAGACCTAGTGTGGATGCAATTTTTTTCTGTTGAGAATTTTGAAAAAAAAAAAAAAGCTTTGTTGCCCCCTCCCCCATGTTTGAAATCTGTCGAGCTGATCATCCGTTTCTCGTGGGGGAAAATTACAGTTTCACCGGGGCCGTACTGAGAGCGTGAGTTGGCATGGGCTGGCAGTGTGGCCCACATAGACTGATGGTAGGTACAGTTGGTCCTCTTGCTCAAAATGTGTCAGCCAGGCCCTCAGGTTCTTCCAGGACGGGCTGCTAATGGAGTCTTTGATGGTTCTTTACTAAAGCTTCACTTCCTAGGTGTTGCCTTTTCAACAACAATTGTTTGCTAAAGATGATGTTTTTCTTTTGCAAGTAAATGGCCTGAGATGAGTATGTGAAACCACCCATTTGAATGAGCGCATCAATTTAGTATCTCGAAGTAAACAAGGTTAATGAATTGATGCATTCTGTGTAGTCCCTGAATGTAATTAAATTCAAACGTTACCCAGGAGGGAGTCATGTCGCTGACCGCTTTCCACAAGGACAGCACCAGGGAAAATAGCAGCCTACAGACTAATTATTAAATCTTACCTCTTCCCTGGGAGAAAGAATGGATGAGCCATTTTAAATCATGTTGAAAGCTCAGGGCTGCTTTGCACTGCTGTCATAAACACCCAGCACTCCTATTTTGCCGTGTTCTTTAGAGTTAGGGTTCGTTTGTCCATGAAACCACACAGAGGAAACCTATTTTCTCTGTAGCTGTGTTTTTCCAGGCTACATTACTGTGTCTGGAGATTTTTTAAAATTTTGTAAACAACATTTTTCTTATCCTGGGCTCCTGAGTCAGTTGTGAAATCTCCATTCCCTTTCCCATCTCTCAATCTTTGGAGTCCCCGGCAAATGTCTAATCAGTGTGTTATAAACATTTTTAGGTATCAGACAGAATCCACCACTTTTCTACTCTTTCACTCTGCTTTTAGATTCCTATCTACGTATCGGCTACCAAGGCTATTAAAATCTGGAAGGGCCCCTGAAGAGAACTCACCCGCTGGCCTGGGAGCTATCTGCAGGTGTCATACCTGAGTCAGGCTGCCCCAGCAGTGCTAGGAGTGGAAGGGCTTGTGCCCACTCATCCTCTAAGACCAGGGGTCTCAGATTTAGCAAATAAAATTACAGATAAGCAACCAATAAATGCTTCATGTAAAGGTGAAGGTGAAGTCGCTCAGTCGTGTCCGACTCTTTGCGACCCTGTGGACTTAATCTACTAGGCTTCTCTGTCCATGGGATTCTCCAGGCAAGAATACTGGAATGGATTGCCATTTCCTTCTCCAGGGGATCTTCCCAACCCAGGTATCGAACCCGGGTCTCCCACATTGGAGGCAGATGCTTTAACCTCTGAGCCACCAAGGAAGCCCGCTTCATGTAAGTACATCCTAAATATTTCATGCGTATACTTATAAAAAGAATAATTTGTTGTTTATCTGAAATGCAAATTTAACTGAGTGTTCTGTATTATATCTGGCAACCCTATCTAGGAGACATAAACTGTCTCATCCTCACAACAGTATTGTAAACTGGTTATTATTATTGCTGCTATTGCTAGTGTCCCCATTGTAGTGAAGAGGAAACTGAAGCTTAGCAAGGTTTTCTAATTAGTTTAATGTCACTCTGTTAGTATGGGGCTTCCCTGGTTGTTCAGTGGTAAAGAATCCGCCTGCCATTGCAGGAACTGCGTGTTTGATACCTGCATTGGGAAGATCCCCTGGAGAAGGAAATGGCAACCCACTCCAGTATTCCTGCCTGGGAAATCCAGTGGACAGAGGAGCCTGGCGGGTTACAGTCCCTGGGGTTGCAAAGAGTAGGACAGGACTAAGGTGACTCAGCTTGCGTGTATGTACTCCATTAGTAAGTGCCAGGGGCATTTGATTTCAGTTGCACATTCTTAAATACTGTTTCTGATGTTCAATACTTCTGTACTGCTGCATTTATCATGTCTCTGCTATATATAGTTCTATCCACATTGTCCAGCATATATATATAAGTGGAATTTTCAGTTAAGAGTATCACACCTTGATATGTCAGCCAAAAGTGATCTATATATACTGTAGATTGCATGTCTAAGTGAGGAGGGCTTTAATTGCCAGGGGAACCAGCTTACCTGAGTATCAAAAAATGTAATCAGACCTTTTTTTTTTTTTAATATGCACCCATTTTGGAACCTCTATCCCTTACCTCTTTGGTCAATGTGCCACAAGTTCTACAGCCCAATACCATATTCTTCACACACCGTCTCACTTGACTAGGAAATTGCCTAACCAAGAAAGCACCTCAACTGTTATTTCTGTCTGTCTCTTGGCTACCTGCTCTTTCTTCCCATTTGTTGCATGCTATCCAAAGATGGTCCTGCTACCAATAACAGAATTTTCTACCTATCCTTTTCAATAACTAATGGACAGAGCTTGTCCTGACCAGCTACTTGTTGTAACCTTTTTTTAATTAATTTTTATTGGAGTATAATTACCAGCAGAGCCACAAGGGAAGCAAAACAATGTTGTGTTAGTTTCTGCTGTGCAGCAAAATGAATCAGTATATGTACATATATATCCCCTCTTTTTTGGATTTCCTTCCCATTTTTAGGTCACCACAGAGCCTTGTGGTTTATGGTCTTTTTGAATGAACCAAGAAAAGCAATGCTTCACACTAAAAAGAGTATTAAAATAATGTCACTCTTTTCAAGTCATCCACTTAGATAAGTTTATATGCCCCTCAATGAGTAGGGACCCACTTCTTTTCATATGGTTGCATTCTGAGATACACACACACATTAGACCAGCAATGGAACCTCTTCTAAGAAGGCTGGAGCAGAAAAGTCCCCTATCTGTACCTCTGCTATATTGACACAGTTTTTGTTATTCTGAATTCCTTTGATTAAATCTTTTTTGAAAACCAGTGGTGTGCTGACCTGTGTTGCTGTTGTTAAGTTACTGAGTTATGTGCAACTCTTTCATGACCTCATGGACTGTAGCCTGCCAGGCTCCCCTGCCTTCACCTTGATATGTCAGTCCAAAAGTGATCTATATATACTGTAGATTGCATGTCTAAGTGAGGAGGGCTTTAATTGCCAGGGGAACCAGCTTACCTGAGTATCAAAAAATGTAATCAGACCTTTTTTTTTTTTTAATATGCACCCATTTTGGAACCTCTATCCCTTACCTCTTTGGTCAATGTGCCACAAGTTCTACAGCCCAATACCATATTCTTCACACACCGTCTCACTTGACTAGGAAATTGCCTAACCAAGAAAGCACCTCAACTGTTATTTCTGTCTGTCTCTTGGCTACCTGCTCTTTCTTCCCATTTGTTGCATGCTATCCAAAGATGGTCCTGCTACCAATAACAGAATTTTCTACCTATCCTTTTCAATAACTAATGGACAGAGCTTGTCCTGACCAGCTACTTGTTGTAACCTTTTTTTAATTAATTTTTATTGGAGTATAATTACCAGCAGAGCCACAAGGGAAGCAAAACAATGTTGTGTTAGTTTCTGCTGTGCAGCAAAATGAATCAGTATATGTACATATATATCCCCTCTTTTTTGGATTTCCTTCCCATTTTTAGGTCACCACAGAGCCTTGTGGTTTATGGTCTTTTTGAATGAACCAAGAAAAGCAATGCTTCACACTAAAAAGAGTATTAAAATAATGTCACTCTTTTCAAGTCATCCACTTAGATAAGTTTATATGCCCCTCAATGAGTAGGGACCCACTTCTTTTCATATGGTTGCATTCTGAGATACACACACACATTAGACCAGCAATGGAACCTCTTCTAAGAAGGCTGGAGCAGAAAAGTCCCCTATCTGTACCTCTGCTATATTGACACAGTTTTTGTTATTCTGAATTCCTTTGATTAAATCTTTTTTGAAAACCAGTGGTGTGCTGACCTGTGTTGCTGTTGTTAAGTTACTGAGTTATGTGCAACTCTTTCATGACCTCATGGACTGTAGCCTGCCAGGCTCCCCTGCCTATGGGATTTTCCAGGCAGGAATACTGGAGTGGGTTGCCATTTCCTTCTCCAGGGGATCTTCTCAACCCAGGGAGTGAATCCACACCCCCTGCACTGGCAGGCAGATTCTTTACCTCTGAGCCACCAGGGGAGCCCCTGCTCTGTGTTGATACAAAATATATCTATTTAGCAACTACAGGCTGAAAGAAACTTGCAGTGCCTGAAGTGCTTCAAAATATAATCTGCACGAGTTATTTTAAATGGGGCCTTGGGCTCTGGAAAGACTCTTCCTCCTGCAAGGAATCCTCATTTATAGATAGCAACTACCTTAAACAGATCATCTGCCTAAATAGAGCTCGACTTGGGACATAGCTTTTCTTTCCAACAAAGAACCTTATGTTCCCAGATGGCAGGAGCTTATCATATTTTTGTTCCAAAGTATATTAGAACAGAGTTGCGAATTAGCTCCTAGTCACTTCCTGGAGCACTGAGTTGAGGAGATCACATTTGGGCTCTGAAAACAGTTTGATGATGGATCAGCCATGTCTCCCATGGTTCCATATTTGGCAAGAAAGACACACACAACTTGTATTTAATATGTCTGTATTAGAAGCATAAACTGATCGCTTGAGACTGAGAATCAGCTTCAGGTTCCTGGGATGAGAGAGCTGTATTTATACCTAGCAAAGGCAGCTTCAAACTAATTGACTAGGACACTGGCTAAGTAGAGGAGCACGGCTGCTTCTCCCTATTAACTTCCTATCTCCGTCCAGACAGACTCGTTAAGCACTTAATTGTGCATGTGTTGGCTCAGAGTTGTGAAAGAACCACAGCAATCTTCAAACGGCATACAATCTTAGCTTATGTATATGTATATGCTCAGTAGGTCAGTTGTGTCTGACTCTCTGCGACCCCATGGACTGCAGCCTGCCAGGCTCCTCTGTCCATGGGATTCTCCAGGCAAGAACACTGGAGTGGGTTGCCATTTCCTACTCCAGGGGAACTCCCTGACCCAGGGATTGAACCTGTGTCTCCTGTGTCTTTTGCATTGGCAGGCAGATTCTTTACCAGTAGCACCACTGGGTATTAAAGCATGTTGGGGGCCCAAAGTCTTATCTCTTCCATATCACGTTTATCACAAGAGACCCATCTTTAAATTGCTTGAGCCACCATCCCAAATTTATAAGGTTCTTAGCAGAATATTCTTTAATTTTATTTATCACTTTATTTTTGCCTGAGAATCAGACATTTTTCCAGAGGCCAGTCCAAGATAGATTCAGCTGATACCCAGCAAATCAAACTTAGATCACCACCACCATCCAGTGATAAGTTCTAATTTTTTTTAAACAATTCCAAGCTCTTGCCTAAGATTTTGTTCCCCCTAGAATGAATTTTTCTCAGAAGCTCCTCTGTCCTCATGAACAGGTTTCTCATGAATTGTTCATTCAGGTGTTACTACCATTTAGACCTGTACTGGGATCCTGGGCCAGAATTTCCATAATCAACTGGGCGAGGCTCAGAATGCATAATCAGTTGGCTATCTGTTAGTCCCACAGTCATCGAGAAAATAGTAGCATTATTATATTAGCCAGGTGACTTCCAAGCAACTTCCCTTTTTGCTATTGTTTTGTTTTGTTTTGTTTTATGGCCAGGATTTTGGTTCCCTGGCCAGGGATTAAACCAGGACCACAGCAATAAAAGCCTGGAATCCTAACCACTAGGCCACCAGGGAACTCACCCAAGCACTTTCTTTAACATCCTCAAAGAGACCTAGAAATGGGCGTGGGTAATTTCTAGTTCATATGACTCCATGGGTAAGACGATGCCAGCACTTTTTCAGTGTTGTGTAGGATGAAGAAAATACTGTCTACTCTTGACTGACTCTTTGGGATCTAATGACACCAGGGTCTCAGGAAGCAACGTAGCCTATAATAGGTGCCCTTCCTCCCCTTTGATGCTGCCAAAGGCAGGCTCAGTATTTCTGAGTTGGGCGTATCCTGTACAATAGCACTGGGAGAGAGAGTGGGTTCAGGTTGAATGGCACCTCAAACCTTACTCACCAAGCCGTGTTTTCAACCCAAATCTGCGCTGGCCCAGAAGAACAAGAAAAGTACCATTGAGACTAGAGGCAGGTTAAGCAAGTCATCAGTTCTGTAATCCTGTTTGTAGTAAACATCTTGTGAGTAGACCCCAAGCCACGTCAACAACCTTGGATTTTGTGCAGTATTGCTTCACCACTTCAGAAACCAAAGAGAGATGAAGTGAAAAATTAGGTAATATTTGAAAAACCTTGTATTTCTACATTTCCAGTGCTTATATCAGAATCCTTCAGAGTGACAAAAGAAGTCTGAATTTAAAGTACTATTTGTAAGGTTACGCTTTGTTAAGAGCTATTGTGGTACAAAGCAAAACCAACTCAGGACAAAACACCTGGGCCGGCGTTCCACTCTGCTACATATTGAGTTCTCTGAGCGTCAGTGCCTTTACCTACAAAACATTAACATAGAGCCTACTGTACATACTTTAAGAGATATCTTTAAGTAACTTTCATGTATCCACGCTTCCTACATTGCAGTTTTTGGAGTTTTGTTTTGTTTTCTGGTTGGGGTGGGGCTTTCTTGCTGCACGTGGGCTTTCTCTGACTGTGGCAAGTAAGGGGTACTCTCTAGTTGTGATGCGCAGGCTCCTCATTGTAGTGGCGTCTCTTGCTGCAGAGCACAGGCTCTCGGCATGCAGGCTTCAGTAGCTGCCACATGTGGACTCAGCAGCTGTGGCTCGTGGACTCCAAAGCTCTTGCTCAGTAGCTGTGGCCCATGGGCTTTGTTGCCCCATGGCATGTGGAATCTTCCAGACCAGAGACTGAACCCGTGTCCCTTGCAATGCAAGGCATATTCTTAACCATTCATCCACCAGGCAGCCCATGTAGCTTTCTAAAAATATAAAGGAGTATGATACACATCATATATCATATAAATCATAACATATCTTTATGATATATAACATTTTTAATGTTTATTTCAAATAAGTGACAACTTTTAAATAGTGCAAACCATTTTCAAATTTGTTATCATCAGATGACCCTGCAGCGAGGGGCACTGTCTCCCGCTGACTTCAGCAGACAAAAATGGCTTGCTTTCTGCTTCTTAAGACGATTCAGTTAAAATATGTGCAGGATATAGGTCATTCCAAAGTGAGATCCATCTAGTTCAAATCTAGAAAACCAAAAACTAAACTAAAAAACAAAGGAAAATAAGTTAAATTCCTAGAATGAGAAAATAATATTTTCCCTAACCATAGGCTATCATGAAACCAAGAACTGAAACAGGAGAAAGGTTCTCAAAAAAATCACATTCCAACAAAGTAAGGATGCTCAACTAACTGTGACTGTCTGCAATAGCTGTATTAGTTCATGCTATGTATTTCATTAGTAATAATATGTTCTAAAAAATGACACAATATAAACAATTCCAATCCTGAGTGTCTTTCCTAAATAACACAAGCTGTAGCATCCCCCTGCAACCTCACTTTTGTTTGTTTTAGGCAGATGTTTGTCATCTGTATAATGAAACAAATATTTTATTAATGCAATTTACATTTGATCTTAAGTTATCCATTCTAAGAAGGTAACACCACAAATTAAGGGAGGGAGGGTTTCAAACATGAGAAGTTCTCATTTTCTTTCCAAAGAAGTGAAAGGCCATCGATGGGATGTGATTTGCAGTAGCTTTAAGAGGATTTCTTTGGAAATAGTGTGTAAAGGAGACTGAAGAAGGAGAAGGTGGAGACACTTAATTATTGCAAAGTAATATATTGATGGGATAGAAAGTCAATAAACAAAAAAGATTATTACAATGGTCCAAAATGAAAGAAAGTGAAAGTTGCTCTGTCGTGTCTGACTCTTTGTGACTCAATGAATTATACAGTTCAAATACCAAAATGGTTAGCCTTTCCCTTTTCCAAGGGATCTTCCCAGCCCAGGTATTGAACCAGGGTCTCCTGCATTGCTGGCAGATTCTTTACCAACTGAGCTATCAGGGAAGCCTACAATGGTTGAAAGCTCATCTATTCATTTGTCAAATATTTTGAGTTCTTGAAATGTGCCAGTTATGAACTAGACACATAATGTTGAGCAAAAACTAGCAGTTCAGTTCAGTTCAGTTGCTCAGTCATGTCCAGCTCTTTGTGACCCCATGGACTGCAGCATGCCGGGCTTCCCTATTCATCACCAACTCCTGGGGCTTACTCAAACTCATGTCCATTGAGTCAGTGATGCCATCCAACCACTTCATCCTCTGTCATCCCCTTCTCCTCCTACCTTCAATCATTGCCAGCATCAAGGGCTTTTCAAAGGAGTCAGTTTCTCACATCAAGTGGCCAAAGTATTGGAGTTTCAGCTTTAGCATCAGTCCTTCCAATGAATATTCAGGACTGATTTCCTTTAGGATGGACTGGATGGAAATCCTCGCTGTCTAAAGGACTCTCAAGAGTCTTCTCCATCACCACAGTTCAAAAGAACCAATTCTTTAGCGCTCAGCTTTCATTATACTCCAACTCTCATATTCATACATGGCTACTGGAAAAACCAAAGATTTGACCAGATGGACCTTTGTTGGCAAAGTAATGTCTCTGCTTTTTAATATGCTATCTAGGTTGGTCATAAACTTTTCTTCCAAGGAGCAAGCATTTTTTAATTTCATGGCTGCACTCACCATCTGCAGTGATTTTAGAGCCCCCCAAAATAAAGTCTGTCACTGTTTTCATTGTTTCCCCATCTATTTCCCATGAAGTGATGGGACCAGATGCCATGATCTTGGTTTTCTGAATGTTGAGCTTTAAGCCAACTTTTTCACTCTCCTCTTTCACTTTCATCAAGAGACTCTTTAGTTCTTCACTTTCTGTCATAAGGGTAATGTCATATGCATATCTGAGGTTATTGATATTTCTCCCAGCAATCTTGATTCCAGCTTGTGCTTCATCCAGTCCAGCATTTCTCATGATGTACTCTGCATAGAAGTTAAATAAGCAGGGTGACAATATACACCCTTGATGTACTCCTTTCCCGATGTGGAACCAGTCTGCTGTTCCATGTCCAGTTCTAACTGTTACTTCTTGAGCTGCATATAGATTCCTCAGGAGGCAGGTAAGGTGGTCTGGTATTCCCATCTCTTTCAGAATTTTCTACAGTTTGTTGAGATCCATACAGTCAAAGGCTTTGACATAGCAGAGTGATGGTCAAATAATCAGTTATATAATTCAGTGTATACTAATAGATATAGATGAGTTCTATAAATGTGAGGGAAAAATGTTTTTAGAAAGTCATAGAGAAATAGTTATGACAAGATTTATGAATCAAGCAAAGCATCTCTTATAAAGTGACATCCAAGCCAAAATAAAAGTGGTTGAAAAAATTAAATAGGTAAAATGGCAGGGAATGGGTATAGAAAAGAGACTGAAAAAACTATTTCAAGTAGTGCAAACATCATGTTGCAAGGGCCCTGTGGCAACAGCAAGTGATTAAAATAAGAAAGTATATCTGGCTTAGGAAATGAAAGGACAGCAAACAGATAATGCACATGAAACTTCAGGTGGTGGTGAAGTATTTGGAAGAACAATAAAGAATAAGAGGAAGAAAAAGCGACCAGACAATAAGGTAACAACTGAGCTGAGCCCTGACAGGTGGAGACCTGTAGAGAGCTGTGCACAGAGCTTTCCAAGCAAAAGAATCAACTAGTTCTCTGAAATGAGAGCCTGCTGGGATATGCCAGGAAAAGGAAAGATATCACTCTAGCTGCTATGGAGTGAGGAAGAGGGCAGGACACTGGAAATGAGGCCCGAGAAATAGCAGAGGACATAGAATACTTTTCTGTGTGCAACTGAAAAGTATAGGAAGATTCTTTCAGAAGAATTTCATAATCTGGCTTATATATTTAAAATGCTGTTTGATGAGGAACCTATTGTGAGGGCAGAAGTGGATATAGTCACTGGCTTATGTAGAGGGAGAGGTTAAGGATGACTCCTAAGCATCTGACCCATCACCTGGGAAGCAGAGGTGCTCCTGCAGATGAGCAATACTGGGAGAGGATCAAACTTCCTAACAGATAGCAGAGGAATCTCTGAAGGCGAGGAGAGCATGAGATGAATCGTGGACATTTGAAGGTGCTTTGTGACATTCAAATAGAGATGCGACTTCGGGAGTCAAAAGTGAACAGAGTTGGACACGTGTTTGAGCAAGCTCCAGGAGTTGGTGATGGACAGGAAAGCTTGGTGTGCTGCAGTCCATAGAATCACAAAGAGTCGTACATGGCTGAGCACGGAACTGAGTGAACAGAGCATAACTGAAAATGTGTGTGTAGAATAGACTGCTTAAGCCACTGAGAAGACGGAGGGCCTAAGACCACTCTGGAACAATACCAACATTCAGTGGTGGAATAGAGGCAGATATAATCAGGGTAACAGGGATAAAACACATAGAGGTAGGAAGAGAAGGAGGAAAACCCAAAGCTGTAGCAACTTTTATCAAGTACTTGTTATATTTCAGGCACAGATCTTCATGCCTTGCATGTATTCATCTTCACAACAACTCTATCAGAATTTTTTTTTCTTCCACAGTTCTTATTTCAATAATTTCAGTAATTTGACTAGGGTTTAAATTTTCATTACCAGCTCTGTATCAATTTACCTCAGTCATCTCTGATTCAAGTTGTTCTTTATTTCAGGAAATGCCTGCATTATTCATATTTTAGGTATTTTTGCTGTTATTCCATATGTGCTGAGCTCCTCTACTCTCTATCTTCTGTCCCCCTTTATTATCTACCTCTGTTTCTTTTTCTGAGATTACTGTTGTCTCTTTGTGGGTTTTTCACTTTCAATTTGCACAATTAACGTCTTTAAGCCTACTGCAGATCTTCCCACCTACAGCTGCTTTTATTCTAATCACTTAAATATGGCTTTCGTGTCTGTGACTTCTTTTCTCCTCAGTTTTCTTCTTGAAATTCTCCCTCCTTGAAGCACGCTCTTCTCTTGACCCTATATTATTGCTCACTGTTTATTTTTTTCTTGCTGCATCATTATTCCTGCTCAGAGTTCTTTCCTAGCTCTTCCTCTTTTTCCTGAGCCTAAATCTTACCCATTCAGTCTTCTGGATTTTATTTTCTCTTCCTATTATTCTTTCCTTCAGCTCCATTGACTCAAAGAGCATCTATACTCCTGTGATGTCCAGACCTAAACTTCCAGTTCAGCCCTCTTTTCCAAGGACTTACCTTTATCCTTTTAACAAATCCATTTCAGTGTCCACTAGCCCCACAAACCCAGGAAGTTTAAAACACTGTTCTAGATTATTCTCTCTAAAATCTGTGGGTTTTTTTCCTCACATTTCTTAGTTCTATAAATGGCACCTCTTTCCACCCAGCTGCTCAAACCAAAAACTTTATATTTATTATAGATGCTCACTCCCAAATCCAGTCCACTGTTTGGAGGGCTTGGGTTTGTCTCTTGTGATCATGAGAAAAATCACCCTGAATGTCAACTGCTGCAGGTCTCATTTCCTAGGCAAATTCTTTGCCCTTTCAAAAGGTAACCCTAGTTTGCTTGGAATGAATAACAAATTGCTTGGGGGAAGGAAAAATCATCTAATTAGTGAGTAAAAATGTCTTTAACCTTGGGACAATTGAGAATTTTTTTAAGGTTAGAAATGAGAAAGTAAATCCGTAGAATTAATACTTTTGCATTAAACCAACAAATAACCTTCGTATATTTTTTATTTTATACATTTGTCACATTTCAGATAATTTGGCATATTAGAAATTATGAGTACAACTTAAAATTGTTGTTGTTGTTTAGTCGCTCAATAAGTGACTCTTTGCGAACCCAGGGGCTGTAGCATGCCAGTCTTGCCTGTCCTTCACCATCTCCCAGAGCTTGCTCAAACTCATGTCCTTTGGGTCAGTGATACCATCCAACTATCTCATCCTCTGTCATCCCCATCTCCTCCTGCCTTCAGTCTTTCCCATCATATAATCTTTCCCAGCACCAGGGTCTTTTTTAATGAGTCAGCTCTTCACATCCGGTAGCCAAACTATTGGAGCTTCAGCTTCATCATGAGTCCTTCCAATGAATATTCAGGACTGATTTCCTTTAGGATTGATTGATTTGATCTCCTTGCAGTCCAAGGGATTCTAATTAATGTTTGTGATTTTTAAGTGAATAGTATAAAAATATTTTACAACTTATGATACACTGTATTTATGAGTCTACAATATTAGAATTTTAATAAACAACTTCTTTGTAAGTTGTTAGTAAAACTTTGTAAGTTTGTAAGTTTTAGTTAGTCATATAATTGAAATTGTTAAAAGAATTAAATATCTTAAATGTGGAAATTAAATTTAAAATATTAAAGGCTTTAAAATTCTTGCTTTAATTTATCAGATTTTGAATAGAAAAAAATGAAATTTTAATTTTAAAAAAAGGTTAGTATTTTTAATCCTATTAATTTAAAGAGGACACCAAAAATAAGTATATAAACCCTTGGGCAATAATGATTACCTGCCACAAAGTAATTTGCAACAAATATCTACTGAATGAAAGAATGAGACCAGATCAATCTTAAGTGTATAATCCCTGGAGTTATAAGAACACAATAGACTATTTATTGAAAATAGGACAAAGCTTTTGGGGAGTAAGTATCAAGGATCTGATGTACTTTATATTTTATTTATGTTTTTGAAAGATTTCTAAATTTAATAGAACTAATGACTTCCATTAGTAGTTCTTTGGAAAACTGTCTCAAAAATAGTTTAAATTTAATCTCTATTTGAAAAATTAAATCACTTTTATAAGCATGTTTTTTTAAACAGTATGAGTCAGTTTTATGACAAATCAGTATATTATGAATTGACAACTGTAGTATGGAAAATTTGGAAAACTAAGGCCAAAAAATCACCCGCAATTTGACGTACTTTTTTAACGTGAGTGTTGAACCGTCAGCCATATCTGACTCTTCGGAGACCCCAAGGACTATAGCCCGCCGGCCTCCTTTGCCCATGGGACTCTCTAGGCAAGAATACTGGAGTGGGCTGCCATGGCCTCCTTCAGGGATTCTTCCAGACCCACAATTGAGTGTGTCTCAGCACTCCTGCTTTGCAGGTGGATTCTTTGCCACTGAGCCACTGGAGAAGCCTTTATTAACCTTAACAACAACCATTATTCATATTGATAATTACTACCTGATATTGCTAAAGCCAAAGCATCCACCAGTCCCTCCTCTCCTTCCCATGTGTTTGCTAGACTTCCCTCCTGTAAGAAGGCAAATGGGTAAAAGCGCTATAGCAGTCATATTCCTACTCTAAGCAAACTGCTCAACCACCTGGATACCTCAACCCATGAGCCAACACTCAGATCACATTTCTCTGCACCAAAGAGAGAAACTGTGGCCTGCTTAATAAATGCTAGATTCCAGAAACCTTTTTTTAAAAAGTTAATTTCCACTTTAGCAACCAATTCAAATTACCTATTGTTGATTTGATCAACTGCCAGAAAAATGTAACATTTAAGCTTGATGTAATTTCAGATTAGACCATGCTACCACTATTCAGAAAATCTTACAGAAAAAATCTTTGACTTTTGTCCAATTCAATTTAAAAATAAACATGGCTGCACCTAAGATTGTAGCCTTGAACGTGACATGGCCTGTAGTCAGATGCTCATCTTGTGCCATTTTACAGGAATCTACCCAATACCCAACCACTGGATCCAAGTCCCTCACTCATAGCAATTTTAAACACTGGAAACGTTTGAAGGGTAAAAATACCAAAATCTTCTCCAAGCCAGACCTGACTCTTTTCCTTCAGTAATCTGTGTTTCTATGTGTAAACTTTGTAGATGCATCTGTTTTCTGTTACATAAATACACCAGAAATGTATTTTGTAGCAGGAAAATTTATGCATTCCATATTCTCACAGCTTGAAAGTAGCCAAATTTACTCTCCTGAATAAATTCTCTGGGTATGGAATCAAAAGAACAACTCCAAAGCAATATTTTGAGTTTTTTGCCAGCAGCAGAGAAAAAAAGGGTACACAAAAATGGAAACATGTATATAAGACATATATCCAAGTATCTGCTATCTATGCCGGGAAAAGGAATATACTATCAATAATTCCAAATGGTTTGCCATTCAGAACTTCTTTATTGTTGGCTTGAAATACATTTTCATGCAAAGGTTTCTATTTGAATATGAGTGTGTTTAATAATCTTGTATTCAAATCAAAGCAAATAAGGGAGTCAAGAGGGTACTGGTTAAGATCATTTAGAAGAAAGGATTTTATGTAGCACTTATATGAGTCCTGGAAGGTTCTCACATAGAGATCACATGGACATTGAAACTGCCACTTCCCAGAGCTGCTGGCAGAAAAGGAGGAGTGAATCTCTATGCCAGCACCTTCCTTTACCTCCTAACATAGGAAAATGTGTGTGTGGTGTGAAACCCCATCATCCATACTCTATTTTTGCATGCTACTGCAGACAACTGCAACAGAAAAGAATTCTAATCAAGATTCAAGAATTGGGAACATCCCTGGTGGTCCAGTGGTTGGGAATCCACTTTTCAATGCAGGGGACACAGGTTCAATCCCTGGTCAAGAAACTAAGATCCCACATACCAGCTAGGCATCTAAGCCCGAGGACAACTACTGAGCCCTCAAGCCACAGTGAAAAATCCCATCCCACAAGATGCAACTAAGACCTGACTCAGCCAAACACATGAAAAAAAAAAAGATTCAAGAACAGGGACAGGTAGGTAGTTGGTGTGAGAGATGAACCCTTAGAATGCACAGCAGAAATGGCTGAATAAGTCCTTGATGTAGAATTTCAGAGATAAGCAATCCCTAAGAATATCCAAACTCAAATCCATAATCCTAGCCATTAACTAGTTTCCACTTGTGTTTCATACTGCTGGGTGCTCTCTCTTGGCTCCGACCACGTGACCATATACACTCTTATCTGTAACAGAGAGTCAACTTTGCCCACACCTACCCCTGTCTCTATGGATATATATTATTGACATGATATGATATACCTACATCAGAGGAGCTGGAAGGTTGTTCCATTTCCTGATTTTGTCTTTTAGAGGGCCTGATTCAAGTTAATAGTTAATTTTGAGCTACTAAATTTTACATCTTTAATTTAAAAAACAGTCCTGACTAGGGGAAGTAGTTGCAAGGATTTTCTCTTGTGTAACAAGTAGACAAAATCTTAAAGTGTCAATGAAGAAGGAAAAAATACAAGTAACATCAATAAAGACATTTATTAATGAATATTGAATATTGAATTGAATAATCAATTGAATATTATCAATATTCCCATTTCTTGTGAAAAGAAGGTAAGGGCTATACATTTGAAAGCAAGGTTTTCCAAGAGTTGACTAAAACATAGATAATCTCTTTGAAACTAATAGAGAGAATTTTATATAGACGACCATACCTGACCTGCCTCTTGAGAAATCTGTAGGTCAGGAAGCAACAGTTAGAACTGGACATGGAACAACAGACTGGTTCCAAATAGGAAAAGGAGTACATCAAGGCTATATATTGTCACCCTGCTTATTTAACTTCTATGCAGAGTACATCATGAGAAACGCTGGACTGGAAGAAACACAAGCTGGAATCAAGATTGCCAGGAGAAATATCAATAACCTCAGATATGCAGATGACATCACCCTTATGGCAGAAAGTGAAGAGGCGCTAAAGGGCCTTTCGATGAAGGTGAAAGAGGAGAGTGAAAAAGTTGGCTTAAAGCTCAACATTCAGAAAACGAAGATCATGGCATCCGGTCCCATCACTTCATGGGAAATAGATGGGGAAACAGTGTCAGAGTTTATCTTTTTGGGCTCCAAAATCACTGCAGATGGTGAGTGCAGCCATGAAATTAAAAGACGCTTACACCTTGGAAGAAAAGTTATGACCAACCTAGATAGCGTATTCAAAAGCAGAGATATTACTTTGCGACTGTGGTGTTGG
>SJYC01141241.1:0-21561 GCA_006408675.1 Madoqua kirkii | reverse complement strand
TCAGAGTTTATCTTTTTGGGCTCCAAAATCACTGCAGATGGTGAGTGCAGCCATGAAATTAAAAGACGCTTACACCTTGGAAGAAAAGTTATGACCAACCTAGATAGCGTATTCAAAAGCAGAGATATTACTTTGCGACTGTGGTGTTGGAGAAGAGTCTTGAGAGTCCCTTGGACTACAAGGAGATCCAACCAGTCCAATCTGACGGAGATCAACCCTGGGATTTCTTTGGAAGGAATGATGCTAAAGCTGAAACTCCAGTACTTTGGCCACCTCATGTGAAGAGTTGACTCATTGGAAAAGACTCTGATGCTGGGAGGGATTGGGGGCAGGAGGAGAAGGGGGCGACTGAGGATAAGATGGCTGGATGACATCACGGACTCGATGGACATGAGTCTGAGTGAACTCCGAGAGATGGTGATGAACAGGGAGGCCTGGCGTGCTGCGATTCATGGGGTCGCAAAGAGTCGGACACGACTGAGCGACTGAACTGACTGACTGACTGACTGACTGAAGCATGAAATGTTCACATGAAGAGCTCCTTCTATTCTGTCTCCCCTTGTAGTAAGATTTTGTACTTTCTGGACTCTTAGCCCTATCTATATACATTCTCTCTTTCATTTATCCTTTGCTGTGGTCCTTTAATGGACCAGAACCTGGTCCATTAGTGGTTCAGAGTCAATGATAAGAAAATGAAAAAGAGAGAGAAAGAAAGAAAGACACGGGGACCCAAGCTCTGATGGAGCAAAGGTGCTTTAATAAACTTTCTGTGAGTATATATAGGCTGTTGTACAAGGAATTTCTTTTGACAATGATAAAGATCAGAAAACCAAACGTACAGCAACTGTTACCAAGGGAACAAGGGATTAACAATGGTCATAAGGTCAAGAGACAATCCATATCTCAAGAAAGAGGATCGAGACTAAGCAGTTCTGTCATAAGGAAAATGTTTACTGAAGGAGATTCATACACGTCCCATCCTATGACCTCAGTCCTGGGAGTGGCATGCCGTTCCACTCATTTCTGTTTCCAGAAACTGATAAGGAATAGAGGATTTATGAGAAACAGCACATAGGAATCCTCCTGTTAAACATTCCTTGACAATCCTTCAGTAATCTCTTCAAAATCTATACTCATTTGTTATGCTGGTAACTTTAGGAAAAATTACTTATTTTTCCTTTTATTTCTTTCCCATTAGGGAGCCAAATATCAACTTAACCTTGGCTGGTAAACGTGAGGCAGAATTAGATCTCAACCAAGAAAAAGAAAAAGACCCAATAATTTTCCCACAAAATTGGAAATAGTAAAGAATTGATACTCTCAAAATATAAATAACTATGACAGTTCTAGAAGTTCCTTAATAAATTCCCACAAATATTGCATTACTGCTATTGCTTTTTATTTTTCTCAAGTATCTATTTTAATAATAAAACAAATTAAATTTTAATATTATTTTAAATTTGTTTAATTACTAAAGCAGTGCTTATATTTTATATACTATCTGTCATAAATACGACTGTGTAAACTTTCAGTCATATTATGAATTAAACAGGATTTGAGTGCTGATGTAGACCAAGCTATATATAATAATATACATATAAAAAGAATATTATATATAACTAGTATCAAAAAGATTTTTCAAACCTTATATTTTAAACTAGTTGTGCCTAAACAGATATTTGCAGAATATATAACCATCTATATGTCAAAATTTCTTAATGTAATCCTAACTTGCTAAGTTTCCCCTTTTCCTATGTCAGTTGTGGAAACAATAAAAAATCCTATGAACTCAGAAATTAGTATTGCACAGAAAGTCAAGTTGAGAGTGTGAGTGGGATCCAATCAAGCTAACATATATGTACCAACTTTCTTGAACACGCAGAGTTCTAATAGAATGCAAAGCAGCCAACTGTCCTGATTTCAGTACCTGAAAAGAAACCATTGTAAGCTTTGTTAACAGAAAAGGCAATCCTTTCATCTGACTGAGTTTCAAAATTTCTTACAGCACCTTCTGGTAAAATACAATTTGACCCAGACATTTTGTAATGAGAATCTACAATTACATATCTTGGAAGCTAATTTTTATGTGCATAAAAATATGTCCCAGAAGTTCTGCCAGTGATTTTTTTCATTGACTGAGCCGAGCTTGCTCCTTTAAATCCCTAGGGATTAAGTGTCCGTATATAGCCCCACAGCAACTGAGCTTTGCCTGCACAGTGTGAAGGTTTCACAGAGTTTAGGAGCTGTATGAAGTAGACAGGGTGCTCTTTAATTTTAAACATTTGCAGAATATTGTTTTTATGGCTCATCAGTCAAAAATTTAAATAAATTGTGTATTTGGACATCAACATAGTTTTCTTATGGCTTTAAAGCAAGCAGAGTTTCCTCCAATTATCTATACACCAGTGATTTCATTCTTAATTAATACTGTAATACAAAGAAGAATTTAGGTTTAAATTCCAGATAAATAATTCTGAAATGATTTCCTCCAACTTCAAGTCTCTAAACTCTTTCTTCAAATTTGAGTTATTCTTTGAAAGTTGTTTATTAAAACAAACAAACAAACTATATCTTCATGTGCATGCTCAGTCATGTCTGACTCTCTGTGATCCCAGGGACTGTAACCCTCCAGACTCCACTGTTCATAGAATTTTCCAGGCAAGAATACTAGAGTGAGTTGCCATTTCCTCGTCCAGGGGATCTTCTTGACCCAGGGATCGAAATCGCCTCCTTTTGCATCTCCTGCATTGGCAGGCAGATTCTCTACTACTGGCACCACCTGGGAAGCCCATTTCAGGTAAATTTTTACTCAGTAGTTAATAGAATCCATCAACTGAACAAATTTCACCTGAATACCTATTCTTTAGCTCGCTTCCCTGGTGGTTCAGACGGTAAGGACTCTGCTTGCAATGCAGAAGACCAGGGTTCGATGCCCAGGTTGGGAGCGTTCCCCAGAGAAGGGACTGGCAACCCACTTCAGTATTCTTGCCTGGAAAATTCCATGGACAATGATGCCTGATGGGCATGTGATCACAAAGAGTTGGACATTACTGAGCAACTAACAATTTCAATTTCACTGTACCTGAATACCGATTTTTTTGCTAGTATCTCATCCAGATAAAGAAATTCCCTTGTTGCTGAGCCATTGGATTTAATAATATTGAAAACCCAACTCATTTGGCTAATAGTGACTGAATTTTTCTTATGTCCTAAGCAGATATTGGTCATGGGCTCACAAAGAAACGATTTAAAACCCCTGCCTTTGAAAAGAACACACTCTTACCAAGAAGATAGAAATAAATAATTACAAAGAGGTAAATGTCCCACTAGAGCTGCTGTGAAAATTATTTTAAAAATAGTAATAATGTGAGTTATAGATGGTTCAGGAAGTCTTCCTAGAAAAGGCAGCAATTGAGCAGATTCAAAATGACAACTAGGGATTTTCCAGAGAGAAATGTACTCCTGACAAAAGTCACAATGAATGTGAGTATATGAAGAAGTGAGGAAGAAAGGCAAGTGTTTTGGTGAAGCAGAGCATAAGATATATATTCAGTTCAGTTCAGTAGCTCAGTCGTGCCCGACTCTTTGTGACCCCATGAATTGCAGCACACCAGTGTTCTTACCTGGATAATCCAAGGGACGGAGGAGCCTGGAGGGCTGCCGTCTCTGGAGTCTCACAGAGTCAGACATGACTGAAGCGACGCAGCAGCAGCAGGCCTCGCTGTCCATCACCAACTCCCAGAGTTCACTTAGACTCACGTCCATCAAGTCAGTGATGCCATCCAGCCATCTCATCCTCTGTCATCCCCTTCTCCTCCTGCCTCCAATCCCTCCCAGCATGAGTCTTTTCCAGTGAGTCAACTCTTCACATGAGGTGGCCAAAGTACTGGAGTTTCAGCTTTAGCATCATTCCTTCCAAAGAAACCCCAGGGCTTATCTCCTTCAGAATGGACTGGTTGGATCTCCTTGCAGTCCGAGGGGCTCTCAAGAGTCTTCTCCAACACCACAGTTCAAAAGCATCAATTCTTCGGTGCTCAGCCTTCTTCACAGTCCAACTCTCATATCCATACATGACCACTGGAAAAACCACAGCCTTGACTAGACGGACCTTTGTTGGCAAAGTAATGTCTCTGCTTTTCAATGTGCTATCTAGGTTGGTCATAACTTTCCTTCCAAGGAGTAAGCGTCTTAATTTTGTGGCTGCAATCTGGGGAGCAGTAAAATGTGAAGATAGACAGTCTGGAAATCTGAATCTGCTAAGGATGCTATCCTTAAACTCAGAGTAAATACTTAGAATTGATTTGTAGTAATTGCTTTGTATTTCTCTTTTGCAGCTAATGAACTGGCAGGTCCAGAGCTGATGTACCTATGAGTCAAAGGTTGAGAGTAGGTCTTACTACAAATCAGTTCTAAGTATGTATCCTATGCTCTGCTTCACCAAAGTACTCGCCTTTCTTCCTCACTTTTTCATATATTCACATATATTGTGACTGAAAAATAACTGAGAAAGACTAAGGAGGTTTTTTCACCAGAGACTGAGTTTCACTCATCAGCATCAAAGTTCCACAAGGCACTTTGGTAGACCTTAAAAGCCTGAACCAACCTCTAGGAGCATACTTGTTTATCTCCTATTTGTATAATCATTTCATTTAGTTTTAATTTTCTGTCCATCACAGAAGTATTATAATTTTTAATTGTGTACTGCTGCTGCTGCTAAGTCACTTCATTCATGTCCAACTCTGTGTGACCCCACAGACGGCATCCCACTAGGCTCTGCTGTCCCTGAGATTTTCCATGAAAGAACACTGGAGTGGGTTGCCATTTCCTTCTCCAAAATTGTGTACTAGCATCTATCTATTAATATTACAATGCCTGTACATCTATAAAGCTTGTATTATTATTTTATAGGTGATATAAAATTTCAGGATAGGTTTAATTATGCAGAGTTGTGATTCACTCTGGAAGTATAGTTTAGGGAGAGTGAAACCAAAGATTGAGACAGAGATATTTACTAACTGGCCTTTGGTAGTAATTCAGTAGTGAAAGATTAGGGCCTCAACTAAAAGTTTTGGCACTCAGAATGGAAACGAAAGGGGAGATTTAAGAGACATGTAAGTTTCAAAACTTGGAACTGAATAATAGATATACAGGTTGGGAGGGAAAAAAAAATGGTGCCCTCTGGGGACTTTACCTCCAATTAAAAAGATTAGCCAGCATCAAAACAAATTCACATAAAAAGTAGGAAAAGCTAGATGTAAAAAAAAGAATGAAAATATTCATTTGAAAGCATTAAGAGCTATCAAAGCAGCCAGGACTTGTGGTGATCAAGGTCCCAGAGGAAAAGAAAATGCATCAAAGTGAGTCAAGTATTCTGGTTAATTTCCCTCTAGATACATTTGCCAGGTATAAGTAGACTAGAGCCCAAAATCTCAGAAGCCAAACAGAAAGAGATAGAGAAGCTAAACAAAGTGAATGACAGTCTTATAAATACTAGAAGAACAAAGAGTTCAAGACCTACCAAGAAGAAGCAGAACTAGTAAACATCATAAATTTTCTACTGGGACTCCTAAAAGACTATGCAATAAAAGTAAAGATGAACTAGTAATAGATCCTATAGAATATAATATCTAAAAGCCTATAGAATAAAATTTATCTGTATCCAGTTTAATCCCATATTGACTGACAAAATATACCCTTATCAAGGGTTTCCACAGTCATCAGTAAAGAATCTGCCTGCTTGCAGGAGCCCCAGGAAACGAGAGTTAGATCCCTGGGTCAGGAAGATCTGCGGAGGAGGGCATAGCAACCCACTCCAGGATTCTTATCTGGAGGACCCCATGGACAGAGGAGCCTGGCAAGCTGTACAGTCCACAGAGTATCAAAAAGTAGGACAGAACGGAAGAGATCTACCATGCACACACACACGCACCTCTTATCAACTACCTGTCAAAAGCAAAATTAAACTTTTTGAAGGGCAAATTGTTCCAACTGTTTATGCGTAATATCTAGCAGTTCATAAATTGTTGCCATGCACACAGAGCCAATTGATCAAAAATGAAAAACAGATAATTAAAATAGATCCATATGTGATATAGACATTTGCTTTACCAAACATAAACTTTAAAATAACTATGATTGATATGTTAGAACTTTTTCAGATAAAAAGAATCCGAGTCAGTAAAAATCAAATAAAAATTTAAGAACTATAAAAGAATAATTAAAGTGTTTAGTACCTAGTTTAAATAATATATTAGACAAAACTAAGAAGAAGATTAGTAAATTTTAAATTGTGTTAGTAAAAAACCTTCACAAATAAGACAGAAATATTGATAAAAAATACAGAAATGATGATAATAAACACATAGGACATGGTGAAACATATGTGTAGTTAGAGTCTCAGAATGAGAAGGACGAAGAGGGCAGAAGTGACAGTTGAAGAAATAATCCTGAAAATTCCTCCAAAATGATAAGATACATTAAACTACAGATTCAAAAAGTTCTGAATCCCAAGCTTAACAAATACAGATAAACTGGTATTGAAAGCAATCAAAATAAAGCTGCTTAGATCCACGGTAAAGAAAAAAAGCTTCAGAGCAATAAGAAAACAAAGGTTTATTACATTCACAGTAAACAAAAATATGACTGAGAGCTGACTTCTCATAGAAACTGTAGAAGCCAGAATATAATAGAATATTCTCCAAAACACTGAAAGAAAATAACTGCCAGCCTAGAATTCCATGTCTAAGAAAAATATCTTTCAAAAACAAAGACAAAATACATTTCAAACAGGTAAATGCTGTAATATCTGAAGTAGCAATGAAGCAATGTAGAGAGGAAAAGTGAAATAATTTTAAAAAATCAACTGACCAAAAGGAATAAGAAATGAGAGGTAAAGGAATATTGAAAACATTGAAAATTTTTAAAAATAGTAAGATTATGGAGTAAATACAAATAAATCAGTAATTACATTAAGCATAAAGGCACTAAGCATTCAAATTTAAAGTAAAAGTTATCAAACTGGTGGTAAAAAATAAAATAAAACATTTACATTATTAATACAAGAAACATTTCTGTATTAGGACATAGAAATACTGAGCTCAAAAGGATAAAAAAATGTGTCAAAAAAAACCATTAACAAAATGTAACCAGTTATAACTACAAACACCGTAAAGGCAAAAATCTGTAACAAAAGTAAAGAAGGATATTTCATAATGATAAAATATTCACTTCACCATGAAGGTGAAAGTGAAGTCACTCAGTGTGTGCGACTCTTTGCCATGCCATAGACTGTAGCCTACCAGGCTCCTCCGTCCATAGGATTTTCCAGGCAAGAGTACTGGCCTGGGTTGCCGTTTCCTTCTCCAAAGGGTCTTCCCAACCCAGGGACCGAACCCGGGTCTCCCGCATTGTAAGCAGACGCTTTACCATCTGAGCCACCTGGGAATAACTTCACCATAAGATAACGCAATTCTAAATTTAAATATATAAAGTAAATCTAAAGTTTAAAGCAGGAATCTATCAAAATTATAGATACAAGTTTTTTTGTGTAGAAATATACACATTTACAACTCTGGAAATTTTTAACATACATGTCTTATTAACTGATAGTCTAATCAGGCAAAAAAAATACTGGCATTGTTTTATATTTTTGTAAGTTCCTTTAAAGCTTTAAATCTCTTCAAAACTTTGTATGGTAGAAAACAGCTGGATTTGAAGATCTACTTTTGCATTCCATTTGGTATATCGTCACACATCAAGCATGTCTGGAAAACTCCACCATTCACTCATGAAAGAATGGGTAAAAGAGGGTCATCTGAATGGAATTTTAGATTTTAGGATCTCAGGGCTTTTTGGATCCCTCCTTGAAAACTACTACTTTAGATATTTAATTCTTTATGCTATTACAAATAATATTTTTTCTAAAATTTCATTCTTAAATTGTTTTCTACTTGTATGTAAAAATATAATTGATTTGTGCATATTGATTTTTATTCTGTAATTTTGCTAAATTTACTTAATAATCTTAATACTTATAGATAATCTTGGACTTTCTTCTGCATACTCAATAGTATCAGTATGAAAAATGACAGTTTTATTTCTTTCTTTCCAAATGTGTTTACCTTTAATTTCATATTCTTCTTTTATTGCAGGTTTGGGACCTCTAATTCAAATTTCTGAGGTTCTGGAAAAGCTACATTTATATATTTATCGAGTGTCATGCCCTTGTATCTTCATTTTGTGAAGATACAAGCAGAAAACTTGATGTGGTGTCACTAATTAGTTTTTTTCTAGAAGTCAAAGAAAACTCAGCATTATGAAACAGTTCTGCATCATGTTTCCTTAGTTCTTTGGTTTTCATACTGCATTTGATTTTCCTTTGAGATTTCCCTAGCCAGTCTATGTCTTGAGATGCACTTTAATGGGTTAAAATTTGGATAATAATATAATCATCGCTTCTAGAGGAAGCATCAGGCATGCTCATGAATTATTTAGTTTTATAACTTCAGCTTCCTTTGCCTGCATATGTGTGCCAGTAAAAAATACCCATTTAGGCTGATGCTCGCTAGATTCCTGTTTTTCAGTTCTCACTTGAGAGTGTGGACTACTTCAGCAGGATTTGGATCAATGTACAAGTAATTTGAGTGGTCCTGCTGACTAGTCCCTTAACCTGGTCTAGGTGAGGTTAAAGACAGAGGAGAGTTGAGGTAACTAATAGATCTTCTTTTGCTGGGCTCCAGGGCCCTTTCATTATTCTTTCTTCCCAATGCCCAAAATCGCTTCTGTGACATACAAAGAATATCTGGATTCTCCCTGTTAAAATGAAGACTAGTAGGTTATACATAGTTCCTCATTGTCCAATTGAAAAAGTTAAAGTGATGTCATCAGAATAGTAAGAATACATTCCAAAAAAAAAATCATTCTGGAGATGAGCAGATACTGCTTATCATTATTTGGAATAAAAAATACTTCAAAATATATTCATTTGAAATTTATTCTTGACACTGTTCTGTTCATGTGGTCCAAATTATCATAGTAATTTATACACACACACAGAGGCTTCCCCAGTGGTAGAGTGGTAAAGATTCAGCCTGCCAGTGCAGGACATGCAAGAGAAGTGGTTTCAATCCCTGGATCCAGACAATCTCCTGGAAAAGAAGTGGCAAGCCACTCCAGGATTCTTGCTGGAAAGATTCTATGGACATTGGAATCTGGCAAGCTACCATTCATGGGATTCGTAGAGTTAACATGACTGAGCATGTGTGCTCATGTACATATATTATTTTTTTTTTCTTCCCCAAACATTTCTCTCAGCAATAAACTTACTTAGGGAAATGAGGGCAGGCCCGGAGCAGACATGCCTGACTCTGCTTGGTGAGTTCCTCTTCTCACACTTCTCTTAAGAGCTCTCCTCATTGCCTTTCTCTCAGTTTCACAGAGAATTAACATGAAGGAAGGCTTAATTTTCTTTCTGGGGAAAACAGTATTCGTGTTTTGTTTTGTTTTGATGTCTTTTTCATTTTTGCCTTGCCAAGCTGCGTGCGGGATCTTAGCTTCCCAGTCAGGGATCAAACCTGTGTCCCCTGGAGTGGAAGCACAGAGTCCTAACTACTAGATGCCAGGGAATTCCTTGGTGTTTGTGATTTTTATAAGTGTTGTTGTTGTTGTTGTTGTTGTTGTTTAGTCACTCAGTCACATCTGACTCTTTTGCAACCACATGGATTGTAATCTGCCAGGCTCTTCTGTCCATGGAATTCTCCAGACAAGAATACTGGAATGATAGCCTATCTCTTCTCCAAGAGATCTTCCCCATTTCAGGAACTGAACCCCTGTTCCCTACATTGCAGGCAGATTCTTTACCGCTAAGTCACCAGGGAAGCTCCTTTTATAAGTGTACTTCTTACATAACATGCCTAGCGTTTTGCCCTTCAATATAAAGTGCATTTTAGAGAAAACTCCATGGTCTGCTAAAGGTAAGTAAGAAAGCTCTATTTTTTGTCCACAGTCATTACTGGCAGGGATGATGCAGGTAAAGAAGAGACACTGAATTCCAGAAAATCGACTCCCCTTTCCCTTTTCCACACTTTGTCTGAGCACCTCTTTTACAGCAGCTCCCTACAACCAGGTGATGAGTGGCGTGAGGATATAAGGCAGCTTCTAATGAATCCCAACCCCAGAAGCCCAGGTGGCTTCCTCCCTGCTGACAATCCTCAAATCCTCTTTCCAAATTGTAAAGTGTCTTCACAATGTGGGACATCTAACTCCCTCTCTACAGGTCCACCTGACACCTGGGATTAAGGTCAACTCTACCATGGGGCCTCAAGATAAAATGACTCCTTGAACTGAAATAATGGATTTAAGGGACTGATGCAGAGCACAGCTCCATTGAAATCCCTGGTGACACATTTATAGAACCAGGTCTGGCTGGCAACAAGGTGAAAGAAACAGTAACTTAATTGCAGCCAGCAAAATGAACAAGCTGATTGGCTGAATGCCGGCCAAATGGTTACCATTAAAAATAACACAGCACTGCCGCCAAAATGGGGTGTTGGGACCAACTGCCAGAGGTAACCGTTACATAAGCCAGAGCGCGCCCAGCCAATTAGCCAGAAGCCGTGCCTACATCTCTGCTGGCCATACTGCATCTGCTAGGGTACTTGCAAACTCTTCAGCTGTTTAAGGACTGTTCCAGAAGAAATAATTTCTTCTGTGGGAAAAGAGAACTCACCTCCAGGTCAAAGAAAATTAGGAGGTTAGCTTCTTGGGATGGTGAATCGGCACATCAGTTGATAGTATAATCGTTTCAGCAAGAAAGTAAGAGAATCTCAGAGAACTCAGGCAAATGACCTTTTAAAAATTGCTGCAGGTTTTTCAGAAGAGCAAGAGTAGTAAAAGCAAAGAAATGTGCCTTGGCTTGCAAAAAAGAAAGGAAGGAAAGAAAGGCCCATCGAATTACCTCATTTTCTTTATTTAAAGATGCTTAGTACTCTGATTAGTTGTAAGCTTAGCTGTGGTTCCCTGAGGACTGTCCTCCACAAGCAAAATGAAGAGAAGCATCATCCAGGTAAATAAAAAAAGGCCTTTCCTTTATAGTGAAGCCCTGGAAAATATGGCTGTATGGATGTAATCACCCAAGTGAGAACTCCTGTGCTCATCACCTGTCCCTGCTCAACTCACCCGTAATATTTATGGAGCTGTGACACCACCTTGCTGCTCTCCTCATTTCCTTCCTGATTCCCAGCCACAGGCTCCCTCTAAGAAATCTATTTCCTTTCCCCAGGATCATTGCCTCCCCCCTACATACATGCACAATGTTGCATCCATAATCTATTCAAAAGCCACCTATCTGAGTTCTTCTAGTATACAAATTCAATCTTGCCGTTTACCTGTTCAAAATTCTTGAGGACCACTCTGTTACCTTTGTTTGAAATCTGAGCTTGGTATACAGTGAACTGCATCTATTTTATAAGCCCTGATGTGTGCTCTCTCACTTCAGTCGTGTCTGACTCTTTGCAGCTCTATGGACTGTAGCCCACCAGGCTCCTCTGTCCATAGGATTCTCCAGGCAAGAATCCTGAAGTGGGTTTCCATGCCCTCCTCCAGGGGATCTTCCCAACCCAGGGATCCAACTCATGTTTCCTGTGGCCCCTGCATTGCAGGTGGATTATTTACCGCTGCATCTCCTGGGAAGCCCTTTAAAAGTTTGATCGCTATTCATCACCACAACCTTTATAGTCCAGATAGAAGGTAATCAGTGACAGTGGTTCTCATCATGAGCAGCACATTCTAGTGACAATGGGAGCTTCTAAAAATCCCAGTGCCCAGATATCGATAGGATACCATACCAATGAAATCTGTAAGAATGAAACTCAAGCATCAATAATATTTTTTCCTGCTATTACAAGTTTGAGAACCTGTGCATTATACCACTGTTACAGACTGAATGTTTGCCTCTGTCTTCCCCCAAATTCATATGTTGAAATCCTAACTCCCAATATGATGGTTTTTAGGAGGTCGGCCTTTGGGAGGTGATTATGTCATGAGGAAGGGCAGAGTACTCGTGGATGGGTTTAGTACCTTATAAAAGAGACCCCAGAGGGGTCACCAGCTCTCTTTGTGTCAAGTAAGGACACATCAAGATGTCAGCAGTCTGCAAACTGGGTGAAGGTTGTCACCAGACTCCAACTCTGCTGGCACCCTCGTCTAAGACTTCCAGCCTCCAGAACTGTGGGACATAAATTTCCTCTATAAGGTACTCCTCTACGGGATTTGTAACATAACAGTCCCAACTAAAACAACCAATTATGCTTTTGCACATGCTTTTACTTAGGGGGAAAATATGCTATTTTGTTCTTTTTTTCCCCTGCTGCTCTGATAGGGCATAGGTAACTGATCTTCTCCTGTAGTCCTATAATAACCTCCTTTAGTTTTCCCATGGCAGCATATGCATGCCTTCATCCTGGTTCTGGAATTCTCTCTTTTCCTTGCGAACTAGATTGGAAATCCTTCCAGATAGGAATTGTGTTTCCTGGGTCTTTGGACTTACAGTGTCTGTTGAATGAGAACAGATGCTTACCTATACCAAGCATGGACTTGGTCCTTCAAGCTCTTTTCCTGCTTCTAGAAAGCTTACAAAAACCACACAGAGTTCCAAATTTTAAGAGGTAATAAAGTGAATGGAGAAGGAAGACATCTGGAAGGTAAGGGGTCACAGCTCCATCAGGACACTGGTGGCACTTAGTGTGGTTTACTGTCCGTTGTTTTGATAATTTCCTTGTTGAAAGATTTCAAAATGGAATTTTGATAACTTCCTTGTTGAAAGATTTCAAAAAGGTATTCTGAAGGATTTGATCCAGAACTTGTAGGCTCATAAACAGTTTGATTTCATGGCCTTTACTCAATTGGATTTTGCTTTTTAATGCATTTTGGCAAGGTATGCTCCACAATGCATGAGGCAGGAAGGACATTTAAATAAGTGCCAACTGAGGCTTTGGTTTCCATTAAGAGGAGATTCAGAACTCTTCCAAACAAAAAAGGGCTCCTGGACACGGCACAAGAAGGACGTTGTGAGAAGAGATCCAATAAGCAATAAGGATACAAACATGAAAGTAATTCTTTGCTGGAAAGACATTTTAAAATCCCGAGATCTGCAGGCCAGGTCCTGCCACTGGAATTGGCAAAAGAAGAAGAAACAACTGACTTTCCCTTTGGCTTTTGCCACAAGTACAATTGCTTTGTGAGTCTTGCCCGAAGTCTCTAAATGGGATGCTTGGTGTGGATTCCAAAGCTCTTGCCTTCTGATGCTAGTGTGCAAGACCCAACTCACTTTTTTCCCTGTCTTTCCAATGGAAAGAGTTTTAGAAAATAGGCTTCTTTGAACAGTATGTTGAAAATCAAGTTTATTTTCCAACATAGGTAGTGACTTGATCGTTTTTGCTTAAGAAAGCCACAGGGATATATAAAGACCAAGCTTGAGGTACAAAAAGCCACTACAGAGCAATATTTTTCCTTTCTCTTTTTCTGTCCTTTTTGGAATTCTCCTAATGATTCTTCTGAGAGAATTTTTACATTTTTTATGATATTGAGCTTTTTAATGTTAGATGGCTTCCCTGGTGGCTCAGACAGTAAAGAATTTGCCTACAATGCAGGAGACCCAGGATCTATCCCTGGGTTGGGAAGACCCCCTAGAGAAAGGAATGGCAACCCACTCCTGTATTCTTGCCTGGAGCATTCCATGGATAGAGGAGCCTGGTGGGCTACAGTCCAGGAAGCCATATTTTTCAGGAGCAAATACAGCAAGGCACAAGATTTGTTTTTAAAGAAATTGTATTCTAATGCAGCCAGCTTTCTGTGATCACCTAGATCTCAAGACAGAAGAAAATTGAGAGAATATGGGTTAGTGTAGTAAATGTTTGGCACAGAATCGGCATCTTGTAAAATTCTTAATCATTAAGTTAATGCTTTGTCTCTACTAATTCTTTGGATATGATGATGTTAGATCATAAAGCTGTCATATAAAGCTGTCATTTCTATAGGTTAAAACCTGTTAGATACCAGCAGTTACATATAGTTCACTCTAATACTAAACTGATTCCAAAGTAATCAGAAAGATATGGCATCTAATTATAGAGATAGCACCTCTTTGAATTTCAACTTTAAATTTCAACCTCATTTTTAACATTAAAAAGCTATAGACAGTTAACCTTTGGAGAGTACTTCTTATGGGTTCAGCGTTATATTAAATAACTTGAATAAAGTCTCATGTCATGCTTAGAACCATTCTGTTAGGTTAGTATTAAGATTACCTCCAATTTACAGATTAAAAAAGTGAGGCTTATAGAATGTAATTGTCCAAGGGCACCTATCTTGTAAATCGAAAGATTTAAGCTGGGGCCTAAAACAGTTATGACTGACACCCAGCTCCTGCTTCAACCCTATGCAGGAGCCAACTGGGCCATTTCCAAGGATCTATTCAGAAGGAGGACAAAGAGGTAAGGAAATGAAATAAACTTATGATAGTTCACCTTGGGATGAGTGCTGTGGGTTGAGAGAAACACTTTGATTGGCTGCATGATTTGGGAGAGAGGTGGTGGTAAAAGGCGACAGCCCCCAGGAGATGTGAGTGCTCCCAAGAGAGTGGTCGCTCATGCAGAGTGATGGTACCAGGACAGGATGTGTTTGTCACTGTGGCAAACACTTCAGGCCACTTTCATATGGTCTGAAGTGAGTTATCACTGGGTTATTGTCCTCCATTCTCAAATTTTCACAAGTTTCTCCAGATGGATTCCTCCGTTCTGTGACTCACCAAAGGCTTTTGTTTGAACCAATATTAAACCTTGGTGTGTGACAAATGGCCTTGCCAACCCCTTGGTCAGTGTGTATACAGTTCATTATTTTGTGCCCTTTTTATACTGCACACTCTTCAAATAGCTGGTCGAGTCACATACTTTATGCAAATACTTCAGTGGGAAAAAAAAAGCACATTTTGGAAGGGAGCATGTTTGGTGATCAAATAACTAAAAGCATATTGTGGCAAAAGATCCAAAAGCATTAAAAACATCCCCAAACAATTCTTAGCCAGTTTTATTTTTCCACCACTTGTAAGCCACTAACTCTGCCTCTTGGTTGCGTGAGGATTTCAGTAACTTTCCAACTCAGAAACTACCATGGCTTCCCAAAGCACAAACATCCAAACTTTTAACAGGAAGTTGCAGCAAGAGGCAGGCTTGTCTCCAAAACTGTCCGTTATGAACAAGCCTCAGAATCTTTGATCTTAATTAGCTAAACAAGCTCCTAGGGCTTTATTGGCAGTGCCAGCTCGGTTAATTTGACTTAGTCACATTTTTCCCATTTGGTACACAGTTTGGGTCATAATATTAACTTAAGAAGATGACAAAGATATGCAAAGATATTTTATCAGGAAAAAAAATACTAGAGCATATAAACATCATTTCTTGTGACCTATAACTTGAAATATCCAGTGTGCCTTAGCTGGTAAGCTCCAACTCTTATATCTCATGCGATTCTTATCCCCATGTATTTAACAAATACAACAACCACACAAGGCATCAACCAATCAAAACAGACTTTGTAATAACCTGCTTCTGCCTACCTCTTTGTACCATCAGAATATGTGCCTTGATATTTAAGGATGATTTATTTAAGCAGAAAGGTATAAACCCACAAGCAAGACAAGTTTAGAGTTTTCTTTTCGTCTGTTATTAACTTCTAGAGACTTGATGGGTAACTTCAAAACAAAATGGATTGAATGCCCAGATATCTGCACACAGCTCTTCCTTTGGTTTCTTCCTTTGTTCAAATCCTGCATTTGCAAAGAAATCACTGTATAGGGCTGTGTGCATAGAACTCCATAAACTCTGTATTGGTTGATTTAGGGGGTTACAATGGTAACTATTTCCAAACTTTGTTTTCACTTTCTGTGTTGATTTTAGAGATTAATCCCCATGATTCCTCTGAAGAGAGGAGCTAATGGATCCTCAAAGGAATTAAAAAGCATTCAATCTGAACCACAGTGCTAGGCCATAAGCAACTTTTCTTCATAATTAGTCTTTGTTTAGAATGTGATGTTCTATCTCCAGATATTTATGTGACAGCCATTTAGACTATTTGTTCCTCTTGAATACAGTGAGGGAGATTCTTTTTTTATAGCAACTCCTACTCACCCCAGCTCCCTCTCATTTTGTGATAGCCTTTTACACGGCAGGCAGCAGAGAAGGCGCCTAAGACTTCTCAGTCTGTCTTGGGTAAGGAGGTCAAGTTGCTCTTCCTTTTATCTTTTACCTAAATGTGGATCAAAATAAAGCCAAATGATCTCCAGGGATAGGACTGGCTAGCAGCTTCCTCATTTTCTTTCTCCTCCTCATTTATGTACCTGGCTCAATGAAGGTAGGTTGTGAAAATGCTATTCAGTTCAGTTCAGTTCAGTTACTCAGTCATGTCCGACTCTTTGTGAGCCCATAAATCGCAGCACGCCAGGCCTCCCTGTCCATCACCAACTCCTGGAGTTCAGTGATGCCATCCAGCCATCTTATCCTCTTTTGTCCCCTTCTCCTCCTGACCCCAATTTCTCCCAGCATCAGAGTCTTTTCCAATGAGTCAACTCTTCGCATGAGGTGGCCAAAGTACTGGAGTTTCAGCTTTAGCACCATTCCTTCCAAAGAAATCCCAAGGCTGATCTTCAGAATGGACTGGTTGGATCTCCTTGCAGTCCAAGGGACTCTCAAGAGTCTTCTCCAACACCACAGTTCAAAAGCATCGAAAATGCTATTAGACTGGTAGAAAGGGTCCCCACCAGCTCCAAGGAGAAAACCATACAGTGATGGACCATGTGCTCTCAGACAGAGAAAACAAACTGGCACCCAGACGTACAGGAGTGTCACATGCAATGTGGGATGCTGCAAGCTGGAAAGGTTTGCAGTGTTCTAGATTTGATCATTAAAATGCCATGATTACACTTGTTTCTACTCCAATATATGTCTTTTTACCTACAAAAATATTTTCTATTCCTTCCATGGAAAAAAGTTGATTTACCATGGAACATAATGTAGTTCACATAAGAAAGAAATGAATATTGGGAATGAATAAATGGAAAGATAAACCAAAAAAAAGAATCACTTGTAGGGGAAGGGAGGAAATGAGGTGAAAGATCAGGTATAGTCATAGATTTCTTTGACTGTAGTTTGTAAATTTGACTGCATGGAAGGAGTTATTTCAATCAACTTCACAATAGAGTACATTGATTGTAAGTTCCTAACAAAATATGTCATAAGACAAAAAGAATTACATGAAACAAAATAATAAATCTTAAAATATTTTCAATAACCACATTGTTGGAGATAGTATTGGTATTTTTGTCCTAAGATTTTTTGCACATGAATTGTGGGATATATCAAACAAGTAATTACATGTGTTCATTGGGAACTGGGATTTTCTGTGTGGGAGAAAAGAGAAACAGATGGAAGATAAAGCTAAGTGAAAACTGTAATCCTGAATTTAAATGAAAATTACCAGCAGAAACTTACAAGCAGGTTATCTTTGGAAAAGAAGCAACTTTCCCAACCATGTACATTGAATAGGTCTGGAAAAAGCTTATCCCAAATCAATGTGCTCCCATATTGCCCATATTTTCAAAATCTCACTGAAGTAAAACCGGGCTTCCTAGAGAAAGGCATATTACAGGCCTACAGCATGAAAAGTACTGATAAGCCTGGAATATCTTGTCATTAGGACAGCAAAGAAGCCCTCAAAGGCTTAAGCGATTGTACTAACAGGCCTGAGGCACAATGATGAGTTACAACCTGGACATATAGGCTCATTAGAACTGACTGTTAAATATCCAGAATTTTCTGACTCTGTTGTTAAAGTGTTAGTTGTTTGAGATCAGCCATGTAGGGAGAATTTACACCAAGGAAATTGGCAAATGTTACATGTTACAACCTTTTCCCCCCCTTTCCTTGAGAGCCTCTTTACCAGCAAAGTACTATATGGAAGTCAGTTTGAGGAGGCTATGACGAACAAAGGGAAGACATTTTGAGAAGAATTAGTACAATGGGCTGAAATGGATCAAATATAATTAAATCTATGTGTTCATAAAGGTATCAACCCCCTCTCCATACACATATAATTTCACTGGTCACATATGAGGTAATCAAACTTCTAATTTAAAAACTGGTAGAGAAGGGGAAAGGATCAAGCATTTATCTCATCTTTTCTATACAAAATGTCAGGGGAAACAGAGTTGATAGGGAAGGCTTTTTTTCTAAATCTATGCCAGAAGATAAATGATAAAAGAATGACAGATTATCACACACAATTTACAATCCCTAATTAATGCATGAATCTTAGCAAAGAACAATAACATCTGCTAACATGACCAAATGGAAGAGAATCAGATCTTTGCTTACCTGCAAAACACCATCCATGAAATAATCTTCTGTTCTCACTCCTAACTGCTCCACCCCCAAAATAAACCTCTATAGCTAATTACCATTTAAAAGAAATACAAGAAAAAAGGAATAAGCTAATGAAAGCCATGCAATTGGCAAAATTAATACTATCGGAAACTTCAGGACACATCTGCAATTTCTTCACAAATTGCAAAGAAATACAAAAAGATAGGAAAGGGGATAGAAAGAATATATATATATGAAGAGACTTATGAAAAATCAGTCAATTGCAATGTATGAAATTTACTTCAGTCAAACTGTGAAGAAGAAAAATAAAACATCTTCAAGTTGACAATCAAGAAATTTGAACAATGACTAAACGTTTAAAGTTATTGAGCAACCGTTAAATTTTAAAGTAGAATAAAGGCTTTCCAGGTGGTGCTAGTGGTAACATGCCTGCCAGTGCAGAAAACATGGAGACAAGGGTTTGATCCCTGGCTAAGGAAGATCCCTTGCAGAAAGGCATGGCAACCCACTCCAGTATTCTTGCCTGGAGAATCCCATGGACAGAGGAGCCTGGAGGGCTACAGTCCATAGGGTTGCAAACAGTCAGATGCAACTGAAGCAACTTAACACGTAAAATAATATCATCACGACTATGTTTTCAAAATGAACTTCTATTTTATGGATACTTGCTGAAATATTTATGGATGAAATGACATATCTGGAGTTTGTTTCAGTACAACAAGTCTGTGCTTAATCGCACAGTCATGTCCTACTCTTTTCAACCCTTTGGAATGTAGCCAACCATGCTCTTCTGTCCATGGAATTTTCCAGGCAAGAATATTGGAAAAGGCTGCCATTTCCTACTCCAGGGGATCTTTCTGACTCAGGGATCAAACCCAGGTCTTCTGTGTCTCCTGCCCTGCAGGTGCTTCTTTACTCACTGAACCATCTGAGAAGCCTCAGATTGAATGAGTCGGTGAGGATAAAGGTAGCTAGGGGTATAGAACTCAACTATTTCAAAAGTAATTCACTGGCCACTGAATCTTCATCTTCTAGGAGTTTATTAGAAATGGAAAATCTCAGACTGAAGCATAAATATTAAAAAAAAATACATTCGAATGTGCAGATTGACTCTTAAGCTCACTGTATTTTGAGAAGCTCAAGTTTCATGAAGAACAGCTAGTTGTTGTTTAAGGTGGGTGAGTGCTACCTTTAGATACTATCCCCTATGTATTTGTATGCAATTGAAATGTATATATGTTATAAAATGTATTCTGGGGGAAAAAAGGCAAATGAGAGAGAAAGGTGATGAGTACCAATTACTCAAAAGTAGAACTGCTGTTTCCCTTGTCACCTCATTTTCCCTAACTTAGCTCCTAGGCTGGTCCACATCATATTCCCTAACTGGCCTTGAGGTGTCCTCATGGGGCACGCTTCAAACACTCTGAGGTTTAGAGCTATTTCTATTGAGTTCCAGATACTAAACCCCAACATTCACAGATAGTCTTCACAGGAGGAAAGCTTTCTTTGCTTCCAGACCCCAAATTGCTTCTCTGCAGACTGCATTTGAGGCTCTCCAGGGGAGCTGAGTGGGTGGTAATGCCCTCTGCCAGGTATGATTGGTACAACTCATGAGGAGAGTGAAGTTTTCCAACTGGTTCCATGCCAGGCCCCGTTGCACTTGTTACAAAGATTATATTATTTCTTCAGCAGTTTTCAAAAATATTTTAGTACCATTATGAAAGCAACAAAGGGGAGTGAAGGAAGAACTCTGGCACATGAATGGAGTGTTGCATTTTCTGTTGGTCAAATACAAAATAAGAGTGAGATTTGGGGGATCAGCTGGACTAGAGGAGAGCTTAGGAAATGATCATTTTGTCTGTGTTTTCCCTCTTCTACTAGGCAAGGTTCTTTTAACACACAGATTCATTTTTACCATGGTTTTAAAAAAAACCTACACAACTTAATACGTTTATACATTGACCCAACTCATTTTCAGTCTCCTCTTGTTTTTTTCCTAAGTTATACAAATAATTGCCAAGTAATTCAGAATGAAAAGTCTCTTGGGAACCACTCTGCCCCAAAACTTTGTAACTAAAGCACTTAGATGAATTCTATTCTGTCTTGAAAACAGCAATAGTGTTTTTTTAAATATTTGGAACAAAGTAAATGTTAGGAGTAATCAAGTATGTGCAAAAGAAAATAATAATATGTCACCTTCATCTCTAGATTGATGACAGCTATGCCAAGCAGTCCATCCTAAAGGAGATCAGTCCTGGTTGTTCATTGGAAGGACTGATGCTGAAGCTAAAACTCCAATACTGTGGCCTCCTCATGTGAAGAGTTGACTCATTGGAAAAGACTGATGCTGGGAGGGATTGGGGGCAGGAGGAGAAGGGGACGACAGAGGATGAGATGGCTGAATGGCATCACTGACTCGATGGACATGAGTCTGAGTGAACTCCTGGAGTTGGTGATGGACAGGGAGGCCTGGCGTGCTGTGATTCACAGGGTCACAAAGAGTTGGACACGACTGAGTGACTGAACTGAACTGAATACATGGATGAGGAAAAGCCAGCACACTCCAGTGGTTCTGTGAAGAGAGTAATGGGGGAATCTTACTAGACAAAAATTAGTATTATGGATCAGTAGTAGTAGTATAAGAATTCATGCTTTCAAACTGTGGTGCTGGGGAAGACTCTTGAGAGTCCCTTGAACTGCAAGGACATCAGGTCAATCAGTCCTAAAGGAAATCAACCCTGAATATGCACTCGAAGTACTGATGCTGAAGCTGAAGCTCCAATACTTTGACCACCTGATGCAAAGAGCCAACTCATTGGAAATGACCCTGATACTAGGAAAGAGTGAAGGCAGAAAGAGAAGGGGAAGACAGAGGATGAGATGGTTAAATAGCACCACCAACATGAATTTGAGCAAATTCCAGGTGGTAGTAGAGGACTGAGGAGCCTGGCTTGCTACATTCCATGAGGGTTGTAAAGAGTCAGACCTGACTTAGTGGGTGAACAACAATAATCAGTAGTCTTTAAAGAAAAAACAGACTTACTGAAGTGTAACTAACATAAAATAAGCTGCTCATATTTTAAATATACCATTTGTGGCTCAGCTGCTTAAGAATCTGCCTGCAGTGCAG
>SJYC01141240.1:0-33394 GCA_006408675.1 Madoqua kirkii | reverse complement strand
TGCAATACAGAATCTTAAAAAATCCTGGAAAAGTGGACACAACAATAGGAAAAAAGAAAAAACCCACAAGAAGTCATCATATAGTTACAAATGAACTGATGCACAGCCAAAATAATTTCATTTATAATCCTGGTCTATTTCCCTCAGCAATTGCTTATCTTAAGGCAAACTCCAAAAGCCATAACAGTACATCTATACAAGTTCAAATAAGGTATTCCCTGGTGGGCCAGGGGTTAGGACTCCATGATTCACTGCTGAGGATGTGGGTTCGTTCAGTCCCTGATCAGGGAGCTAAGATCCTACAAGCCATGAGGTATGGCCAAAAAAAAAAAAAACACCTAAGTGTCTGTAATAGGCTAGGACTTTTTGTTGTTTGTTTAATTGTAGTGTCTTCATTATATGTAACTATAAACAGTTTCTCCATATTATGCAGTACCAAACAGTATTCAAATTTTCCTGGGTATTTTATTTTTAATATTTGTTATTTCTCTGTTCAGTTTTGGCTGTGACAGGCCTTAGTTGCAGCGTGCAGGCTGTTCATCACAGACTTTTCTTTAGTTGTGGTGCAAGGGCCTGGTAGATGCAGCTCTTGGGCTTACTTCCCCTGTGACATGTGGGTTCTTAGTTTCCTCAAACTTAGGTTCCCTGTTTGGGAACGTAGTCTTTTTCTTTAAAAAAAAAAAAAAAAGAAGAAGAAGAAGAAGGCATATTTTTAACTACTGGACCACCAGGGAGGTCTCTAGATTTTATTTTAAAATATTTATTTATTTCTTTGTCTTCACTGGGTCTTGTGGCGCGTGGGATCCAGTTCCTTGACCAGGGGATGAACTTGAGGCTCAAGCATGGAGTCTTGGCCTCTGAACCACCTGGAAGTCCTGCCAGTGGATTCTTGCCTGTACCATCAGTGTAGGTGATGGTTCTGCTCTCCCTTTTCCTTTAGTAGGTGGGATGTGTTTTTTACAAATATGGAAGTTATGGAAAAAGTTCCAATAGAAAAAGATATAAAAATATCTTGGTTTTTAGTTTTCCTTTCCCAGTGTGATGATTTGGTCCTTTGCCTTTCTCCAAAATGAGGTTTTGGGTTTTTTTAAAAAAAAAAAAAAGAAGAAGAAGAAGAAGGCATATTTTTAACTACTGGACCACCAGGGAGGTCTCTAGATTTTATTTTAAAATATTTATTTATTTCTTTGTCTTCACTGGGTCTTGTGGCGCGTGGGATCCAGTTCCTTGACCAGGGGATGAACTTGAGGCTCAAGCATGGAGTCTTGGCCTCTGAACCACCTGGAAGTCCTGCCAGTGGATTCTTGCCTGTACCATCAGTGTAGGTGATGGTTCTGCTCTCCCTTTTCCTTTAGTAGGTGGGATGTGTTTTTTACAAATATGGAAGTTATGGAAAAAGTTCCAATAGAAAAAGATATAAAAATATCTTGGTTTTTAGTTTTCCTTTCCCAGTGTGATGATTTGGTCCTTTGCCTTTCTCCAAAATGAGGTTTTGGGTTTTTTGTTTTTTGTTTTTTCATAGTAGTAGTAATAATAAATGTAAAGAGTTTTACAGATTTTTACTTTGTAGATACAATTGACCCTTAAACTGCAGGGGTTATGGGTGGCAACCACCTACACAATCACACATTTGTGTATAACTTTTGATTCTCCCAAACATAATTACTAATAGTCTGCTGTGGACCAGCATATATTCTATTTTATATGTATTTTATACTTACAGGTAGAGAAAAGAAAATGCTCTTAAGAAAATCATAACGAAAAGAAAATACATTTATAGTATTGTACCATATTTATGCATAGCCACCAGGCATGTGAAAAGATGCTCAACACTGTTAATTAGAGAAATGCAAATCAAAACCACAGTGATATCATTTCACAGCTGTCAGATGGCTGTCATCAAAAATACCACAAATTACAAGGATGTGAAAAAAGAGAGCGTGCTCTCCTGCACTGTTAGCGGGAATGTAAATTGGTACAGCCACTGTGAATAGGAATGTGGAGGCTCCTTAAAAGAACTAAAACTAAGACTACCATAGGATTCAGCATTTCCACCCTTGGATATTTACTTAAAAGAAAAACAAACCAAAAACCCACTGATTTGAAAAGATACATGCCCCTCAATGTTCATAACAGCATTATTTACAACAGCCAAGAAATATATGGGAGGAACCTATGATGATCAACAGATGAATGAATAAAGATGTGGGATATCCATCTATAAATGCCTATACCCTTTATATATTATATATACTGTCTGCGTGTATTTAATGGAATAAAATACTACACAGCCATCAAAAGAATGGAATTTTTCCACATGCAACATGGGTGGACTTGTAGGGTATTATGCTTAGTGAAATAATTCAAAGAGAAAGACAAATATTGTATGGTATCACTTTTATGTGGAATCTAAACAAAGAAAACAAACTGGTGAAGATAACAAAAACAAACAGATTCACAATATAGAGAACAAACTAGTGATTACTAGCGAGGAAAAGGGGTATGATAGCATACTTAGAGGCACAAACCACTAGTGTAAAATAAGCTGCAAGCATATATTGTACACAAAGAGTATAGTCCATATGTTATAACTGTAAATCAAGTATAAACTTTAAAAAGTGGCAATCTCTATGTTGTACACCTGAAACTTATATAATGTTGTAAATCAACTCTACCTTAATTAAAAATAAGATAATGTGAAAAAATTCATATTTACACATATTCATGTGTCAGTAATGAAGCAGCAATATGATTGGTCCATGGTAGCCTAGCTTATACACTAATGAATGGTTGGTTATAAGAGTTTTTACTGATTTTTATGTTTTATTCATGGTTATCCTTAAATTAAGGGTGAGCATGTACAAATTAAAGCATAGGATTAATAAATGGTAATAGATTTCTGGTTTAATTAGTAAGATTTGCTGCAATGGATTTGAGATTTTTAGTCAAAATATGTTAAAATGAATTAAGCTTAATAAGAACTTTTTAGTTTGATATTGTTTTATTGTCATCATGACAATTTTACTTCATTAACATTTTAATTTTGGCTACATTGGGTAACAGATATATTCCTTCATGTGATCATTTATTCAGGAAACATTTTATCATGATATCCTATTTAAGTAGTTACTTTGCTTATGTTATGGTTGCTAGTTTTTGTTGTGGACCATTCCAGTTCAAAAATGGGAACTATTTATAAAGACATGGCAATTCCTAACATTGAAAATGTCTGAATTGCCCTTTTTTGTAGCAGGTATTATGACTAAAGGGCTTATTCTGTTGTCTTCATTTCATTTGCTTTTTCAAATTTATTTGTAATTGGAGGATAATTGCTTTACAATATTGTGTTCGTTTCTGCCATACATCAACGTGGATCAGCCAGTTTCTGTCTGACTTTTTAAAATTTTTCTTTTCTCAAAAAATGTTTCTGTATGGTACCAACTCTTCCACTGTCTGTGTTTGCTCTAGTTTCAGTGCCCATATCATACAAGTCTCCATCTTATAAAAGAAGTCAAAAGCAGTCTTGAATAATCAGAACCCTTCTGCTGGACTGTCTAAGGCCATTTTGTTTCTGGCGCTGGGACATCGACGTCATCTTCCTCTGGCGTGGGTTCAGAAGCTCTCATCTCCATCAAGTTGTCCTCTGTTCATTCCTCTGGTATGGGGTCAGTTAGCTTTTGAATTTCTCCAAGATCCATATCGTGAAACCCTTCACCTTCCCACCTGCCCCCCTCCCCCAGCCGCCATACATATAGTCTCTTTCATGATTTTCTTGCCTGCCTTTGTTTTAAATCCTATGAAGTCATATGCACACATTCTTCTCCAGTAGGAGTTTATTGTTTCAGACTTTGTGGCTTTCACAGCTTTCTCTATAATAAGAGCATCTTAAGTAGTATAATCCTTCCTGACTTCTGTGGTGATTTCTTGATCAGCATCCTCGTCTGTCATAGCACTGATAATCTTTCCATAGAGTGCTGTATGTAATGGGCCTTAAAAGAACTGTAAAAGGCAGTCCCTTACTTGTATGATACTGATTTCAGAGACAAAGCAGCAGTGGGACCAGTTCAGAAAAATGGTTCTTCTTGTCTAGGCTTTCTTGTATAACGAAAGACATGTTTATCTTTTCCCAGGGGTTAGCAGCTTTGTAATCAGGAGAATCCTGATTATCAACCAGACTGCATTTGTACAGCATGGTCAGAGGATTTGGCGTAGTCGATAAAGCAGAGGTAGATGTTTCTCTGGAACTCTTGTTTTTTCTGTGATCCAACGGATGTTGGCAATTGATCTCTGGTTGCTCTGCCTTTTCTAAATTCACCTTGAACATCAGGAAGTTCTCATTTCACGTACCGTTGAAGCCTGGCTTGGAGAATTTTGAGCATTACTTTGCTAGCGTGTGAGCTAAGTGCAATTGTGCAGTAGTTTGAACATTCTTTGGCATTAACTGTCTTTGGGAATGGAATGAAAACTGACCTTTTCCAGTCCTGTGGCCACTGCGGAATTTTCTAAATTTGCTGGCATATTGAATGCGGCACTTTCACAGTATCATCTTTTAGGATTTGAAATAGCTCAACTGGAATTCCATCAACCCTACTAGCTTTGTTCATACTGATGCTGCCTGAGGCCCACTTGACTTCACATTCCAGGATGTCTGGCTCTAGGTGAGTGATAACACCATCGTGATTATCTGGGTCGTGAAGATCTTTTCTATACAGTTCTTTTGTGTATTCTTGCCACCTCTTAATATCTTCTGCTTCTGTTAGGTCCATACCATTTCTGTCCTTTATTGTGTTCATCTTTGCTGAAATGTTCCCTTGGTATCTCTTATTTTCTTGAAGAGATCTCTAGTCTTTCCCATTCTGTTGTTTCCCTCTCTTGCTTTACATTGATTGCTAAGGAAGTCTTTCTTATCTCTCCTTGCTATTCTTTGGAACTCAGCATTCAGTTGGGTATATGTTTCCTCCTCCTTTGCCTTTTGCTTCTCTTCTTTTCCCAGCTATTTGTAAGATCTCATCAGACAACCATTTTGCCTTTCTGTGTTTCTTTTTCTTAGAGATGGTCTTGATCATTGCCACCTATACAATGTCACGAACCTCCGTCCATCGTTCTTCAGGTACTCCACCTATCAGATCTAATCCTTTGAATCTATTTGTCACCTCCACTGTATAATCGTAAGGGATTTTATTTAGGTCATACCTGAATGGTCTAGTGGTTTTCCCTACTTTCTTCGATTTAAGTCTGAATTTGGCAATAAGGAGTTCATGATCTGAGACACAGTCAGCTCCCGGTCTTGTTTTTGCTGACTATATAGAGCTTCTCCATCTTCACCTGCAAAAAATATAATCAATATGATTTTGGTATTGACCATCTGGTGATGTCCTTGTGTAGAATCTTCTCTTATGTTGTTGGAAGAGGATGTTTGCGATAACCAGTCCCTTCTCTTGGCAAAACTCTGTTAGCCTTTGCCCTGCTTCATTTTATACTCCAAGGCCAAACTTGCCTATTACTCCATGTATCTCCTGACTTCCTACTTTTGTATTCCAGTTCCCTATGATGAAAAGGACATATTTTTTTGGTGGGTGGTAGAATTAACCTATCCTTTTCTGCCTTAAATCCTGGTGCTCACTTCTTCTCTTACTTTTTTCTGGAATGTAAATTATGATCTGAAGGCTCAGCAGTAGAGAAAATTTATTGATCATGTCCACAACTACCTAATACTTATTATGAGGATGCAGCATGATTTATTTAGTCTCTCAGTGACAGATACCGGGTTGATTATTCTTTGTTACTATAAAACAGTCTATACTAAATAGCTTTGTTATTACAAAAGATTGTTCTTATTATTAAATTAAAATTATTTGTTAAGTGACCAAGTTAATTTTCTGGTATTAGAATTACTCACTATCTTTGTCACTGGATTCCTCTGATTCAAATAAAATCAGTCTCTAACATACTTTCTAAATTGATGGAGTAGTTTCTACTAACTTTAATTTGGCTATTATCTTCACTCAGACTGGGTTGGGATCCTTGGAAATTCCTCACTGTTTATAACTTTGTAATTCCAGTTTGGGCATGAGATGAGACCTCTTTGGATCACTTGGTCTTTGCTAACAAGTTGGTCCTTTCTCTAAAGAGATCATCTGGTGGCAGCTTTTGGATTGAATGAAGCTGCAGAAAGAATATGGGACTTTCTCCCAGCATGACTTACCTCCTGAGTAGTTTCTAGGCCTTTAAGTTTTGTATGAGCACCTCTTTGAGATCAAAGTCTTAGCTCCATCCACTGAGTACTCTGACTTCTGCTGTTTCCTAGCTGGATCCTGAAACTCCTGGTGTAGATTGACATTGCTGTTAGCGTGGTGAGGAGCAAAAACTGAAATATGGGGTGTGGGTATGTATATATATCTTCCTGGTTCCTGGGGCTTTCCAGATAGACTGAGAGGAAATATTGTTAGTGTCTGTGAGACTGATGTACTGTGTTTGGACCTTGTCATCTGGGCTAATGCTTCCATTCTCTTTGTTCTTTACGGTACAAGCAGTAAGTCCAATACATTCTCAGCAGTAGACTTTCTTCTGGACCTGCCTATGAAGTCAGAGCCACATGTACCATCCTGATCCTGGTAAGCATGTTTGCCTTTTTTTGCTTATTCACTTCTATCTTTGTCCTTTGGATGACTCTGGTTGTAAGCCCAGGCCACTGGCCGATGAAAACCTTTCTTGTGTCTTTTATGTTTCTCAACATTTTGTCACTTTGTGCTGATTAGCAGTGACCGCTGTGTCTGTGTTCTGCTTTGTGTGCTGGGTAGACAGAACATCTTTTTCCAAAGATGTGGGCTCAGGATATTCAGTCATGTGTTTAATAAACTTTCCTTTTATGTTTATAATCTTGTGAACTATTCCAGTTAATCTATTGGGAATTTTACATTCACCGTGGAATAACAGTTGAAGTGATTCAGTAGTTGTAGGCTATGAAAGAATCTGTTGCAGGAAGGGAGACCCCTTCCATGGCCTAAGAGTGGGCTCTTGTCTGACACTCAGAAATGAACTGTCTGAGGAGACACATGTGCAGGAGACTTTATTGGGAAGGAGCGCCCTGGCTGAGAGCAGGAGGGCAGGAAACCCAAAGGGACTGCTCTGCCACGTGGCTCAGTCTCGGGTGTTCTGGTGATGCGGTCAGCCTCTGGTGTGGCTCTGGCCAGTCATCTCACCTGGCCCACAGCCTGACTCGGGGGCCTTCCTGGTGACGCGAGCATCTCTCAGCTGAGGTGGGTTCCAGTGAGAAGGTCTTTGGAGGGCTGGTGATCTCCTCCCTCTTTTGCCCTCCCCTGAGTCTCCCGGTTAGTTTTCGGGTTAGTTTTGTCCTGCCATACATGTTCTTTTTTGACTTCCTCTTGTGAGACAACTCAGGTAAGTGGGCCTGGCCAAGGTGGGTGGTTTTGGTCAACAGTTGGCTAGCAGAAACTGTTGTGTAAATAATTATTCAGAGATGTTGCTCTGAAGTTAAATAACATATGACTTTTTCAGGTTTGGGGAGTTTGATGTTGAAATCCAGTGCCGCTTTGAATTTGTTTTAATAGCCCCAGTTTTCTAATCATAAGGAAGGAGCCCTGAGTCTGCTGCGCCACCTTTTCTGTGGTGATTGGAGGGTGATTGCTGTACAGTCACGATGGTTTCTGCTGTACACCAAAGTGAATCAGCCGTACGAGCACACACATCCACCACTCCCCCAAGTCACCATGGGGCACCGAGCTGAGCCCTCTGTGGTGTGTAACAGGTTCCCACTAGCTCTGTTTTACACATGTAGTGTATTTATGTCAAATGTAATCTCCCAATTCATACCATCTCTCCCCCCGGCCCCCACATCCACTCATCCATTCTCTGTGTCTGCATCTCTTATTTGTGCCCTGGCAGTAGGTTCACCTGTACCATCTTTCCGATTCCACGTACTTATCATAATTGTCTTTCTCTTTCTCACTTCACTCAGTATGACAGACTGTAGGTCCACCTACATCTCTACAGATGAACCAGTTTTGTTCCTTTTTATGGCTGAGTAAATACTCCATTGTGTGCATATATACATGACACCTTTATCCATTCATCTGTTGATGGACATATATAGGTTGTTTCTATGTCCTGATATTGTAAATAGTGCTCCAATGAACATTATCTTACACACACACACATACACATCTTTTTGAATTGAGGTTTTTTTCAGAGTATATGCCCAGGATTGCTGGGTCGTAATGGTAATTCTATTTTTAGTTTTTCAAGGAACCTCCATACTGTTTTCATAGTGACTATATCAATTTACACTCCCACTAACAGTGCGGGACGGTTCCCTTTTCTTCACATTCTCTCTCCTCTGTTTGAGGATTTCTTGATGAAGGCCTTTGTGGTTGATGTGAGGTGATACCTCATTGTAGTTTTGATTTCCATTTCACTAATAATTAGTGATGTGGAATATTTTTTTCATGTGCTTCTTGGCCATCTGTATGTCTTCTTTCAAGAAATGTCTATTTAGTTCTTCTGCCCATTTGTTTGCCTTTTGATATTGAGCTCCATGAGCTGTTTATATATTTTGGTTTGTTTTAACTTTTGATTTTTTCATGTGGGGTCCCGGTTGTAGCACATGGGATCTTCATTGCATCACGCTGGATCTTTTGATGTGGCACATGTGTCTAGCTGTGGCACGTGGGCTTAGTGCTTGTGGCACTGGGCTTAGTTGCTCTGCAACATGTGGGGTCTTAGTTCCCCAACTGAGGATTGAACTCACGTCCCCTCCATTGCAAGGCAGATTCTTAACCACCAGACCATCAGGAAAGTACCTATTTGTATATTTTGGAGACTAGTCCTTTGCTGCTTTGTTTGCAAGTATTTTCTCCCATTCTGAGGGATATCTTTTCTTGTTTGTGGTTTCCTTTACTGTGCAAAAGCTTGTAAATTTAATTCGATCCCATTTATTTATTTTTGTTTTTATTTTCATTACTGTGTGAGGTGCTTCAGAAAAGATCTTGCTGTGATTTACGTCAAAGAGTGTTTTCCCTAAGTTTTCCTCTAAGAGTCTTTTAGAAGTTAGTATTACATTTTAGATCTTTAATCCATTTTAAGTTTATTTTTGAGTATCATGTTAGGTAGTGTTTTTCTTGTTTTTTTTTTTTAAGGTGGTGTTTTAATTTCATTCTGTGCAGTTTTCCCAGCCCTACTTACAGAAGAGACATCTTTTCTCCAGTATATGTTCTTGCCTCCCTTGTCATAGACTAAGTGACCCATAGATGTGTAGGTTTATCACTGGGCTTTCTGTCCTGTACCATTGATTTGTATTTGTTTTTGTTCCAGTGCCATACTGTCTTGGTTACTATAGCTTTGTAGTATAGTCTAAGGGCGGGGCGCCTGATTCTTACAGCTCCACTTTTCTTTGTAGTTTGCTGTAGCTCTTGGGAGTTTTTTTTTGCTTTCCATACAAACGGTAAATTTTTTTGTTCTAATTTTGTGAAAAATGCTGGTGGTCATGTGATAGGGATTGCATTGAATCTGTGGATTGCTTTGTATACTTTAGTCATTTTCACAATATTGACTCTTCCCATCCAAGAACTTGATGTATCTCTTCATCTCTTTGTGTCATCTTTGAATTCTTTAATTTCTCTTTCTGCTCTTTTGTTGTTAGTGCATAGAAATGCAAGAGCTTTCTGTGCATTAATTTTGTATCCTGCACCTTAAAGATTCATTGATTAGCTCTTTCTGGTTTCATCTGTAGGATTTTCTGTGTCTAGTACATCGTTACAAACAGTGACACTTTTACTTTCTCTTTTCCAATTAGTATTTCTTTTATTTTTCTTTTTTGAATGCTGGTCTAGGACTTCAAATCTCCCACTGTGTAGTAGTGGTGAGAGTGGACATCATTACCTTGTTCCTACTCTTAGCAGAAGTGCTTTCAGCTTTTCACCATTGAAAATGATGTTTGCTGTGGGTTTGCTTTATACAGCCTTTATTATGTTGAGGTAGATTCCTTCTGTGCCCATTTTCTGGAAAGTTTTTTTTTTTTTTTTAACCATGACTGGGTATTGAATTTTGTTAGAATCTTTTTCTGCATCTACTGAGATGATCATCTGATTTTTATTAATATAGTGTATACATTGATTGATTTGTGTATATTCTTCAATTGCATTCCAGTTTTTCCTTGCATCCCTGGGATAAATCCAACTCAGTGGAGGTGTTTGATCCTTTTAATGTGTTGTTGGATTCTGTTTGCTCATATTTTGTTGAAAATTTTTGCATTTATGTTCATTAACGATATTGATATTGGTCTATAATTTTTTATATGTGCTTTCTTGTCTGGCTTTGTTATCAGAGTGATGACTTTCATAGGACAAGTTTGGGTGTATTCCCCTCTCTGCAATTTTTGTTAAGAGTTTGATAGAATTTACCTTGAAGCCACCTGATCCTGGACTTTGTTGGAAGATTTTAAATTATACCTTCTATTGAATTACATGTGGTTGGATCTGTTCATATTCTCTAATTCTTTCTAGTTCAATCTTGGAAAGTTATACCTTTCCAAGAATTCATCCATTTCTTCATGCTATCCATTTTATCCTCATAGAGTTGCTTGCAGTAGCTTTTATGATCCTTTATATTCCTACAGTGTCATTTTTAATTTCTCTTTTTTCATGTCAAATTTTATTGATTTGAGTCCTATCCACACACACCCCCTCTTTTTTTTTTTTTTTTTTGGTAAATCTGGCTAAAGGTTTATCAATTTTGTTTATCTTCTCAGACAATCAACTTTTAGTTTTATTGATCTTTGCTGTTGTTTTCTTCGTTGCTATTTCACATATTTCTGCCTTGGTCTTTATGGTATCTTTTTTTAATTTTAAAAAACTTTTGGCTGTACTGGGTCTTTGTTGCTGCATGAACTTTTTCTCTAGCTGTGGCAAAGCAGGGGCTACTCTCTAGTTGTAGTGCGGGGACTTCTCGTTGCTGTGGTTTCTTCTGTTGTGGAGTGTGAGCTCTAGGCATGCAGGCTTCCGTAGTTGCAGCACATGGGCGCAGTAGCTGTGCCTGCAGGCTCCTGAGCGTACTGGCTCAGCAGTTGTGGAACACAGGCTTTGTTGCTCTGCAGCATGTGGGGTCTTCCCGTGTCTCTTGAATTGGCAGGCAGATTGTTTACCACTGAGCCACCTGGGAAGCCCCTATAATTTCTTTCTTTATACTAACTTGAGGGGGATTGTTCTTTCTCTAGTCTGTTGAGGTGTAAGGTTTGGCTGTTTTGAGATACTTCTTCTTGGTTCTTGAAATTTTGAAGTTGAATCACTGAGACAGCATTACCACTTATTAAAAAGGCAGACAGGAATTCCCTGGTGGCACAGCGGGTTAGAATCCACCTGCCAGTGCACGGGATGTAAGTTCAGTCTCTGCTTCAGGAAGATCCCACGTGCTGTTAGAGCCACTAAGCGTGGGCACAGCAGCAAGAGAAGCCACTGCAGTGAGAAGCCACGCAGAGCAGCACAGCGCAGCCCCCGCGCTCTGCGACTAGGGGAGGCCACGCACAGCACAGAGAGCTACCCAAGCAAAAGTTAAAAACTAATTCAAAAAATAAATTCGGTAAGTAGTTAAAATACTGTTGTTGTTTAGTCACTAAGTCACGTCTGACTCGTTTGTGACCTCATGAGTGTAGCTCACTAAGCTTCTCTGTCCATGGGATTTCCCAGGCAAGAAAGCCATTTCCTTCTCCAGGGGATCTTCTCAACCTAGGGATCGAGCTCACATCTTCTGTATTTCCTGCACTACGGGCAGAGTCTATACATGTAGGCAGAGGAGTTTTAATTCGCTGTTTTATTTATTTAATTCAGTGTTTTATTCACTGCTGTGAGAACCATAGTGCCCAGAGGACCCCGAGCCAACAAAGGCACATCAGCGTGGAACCAATGAAGGTCCAGGAGAGGGGCATTTCTGTGTGTACCATCGTGTTGGGACAGGACTTCCAGCATCCTCCTAGTGGCGATCTGTTTCCTACTCAGAGATTCCAGAACACTGGGTCGGTTCCAAGGTGACCCAGACAGAGAAGGAGACGTGAGCAAGAAAAGTCATTGTGCCCGCTTCACAGAGACAGATCTGAAGCACTAGGCTGCTCCACTTCGGAGTCCGATGGCGGCAGCAACACTGCGGGACCCGCATCAGGTAACCCTCGTCCTCTGGGCCCTCACCCCACCAGACACTAGAGCCCAGAGTGTGGGGCATCTGCTCACATGCCTGTAGCCCTGGGATCCAGGGTGTTGAGGTGGTCATAGGTCAGGCCCTGTGTCTGACAGACAGTGATGGCGTGTGGGAGAGGGTGATGGGCAGAGGCAACAGCAAGTATAGCAGCTTGGAGGATTCAGGAAATCTGTTTCTTTAGGGAACAGTGAATTAAAATGAAATGGCACCTGGATTGGCAGGCTCAGGGGTTATTTCTTCATTCTGAAAACCCTGGGGACTGTTGGAGAATTTCAACGAAGGAGGAATATGAAGTTTCCCAGGAGGTTCTTTAGATGAAAAACAAGCTTAAAAGGGTTGATAACAGTGAAACACAGGGAGATTGAGTCCTGTGGCTGAGGACTGAATCTCCCAGGGTTTCAGCAGCCGGAAGTCTCTCTGCTCCAGTGTGAGCAGAGCAGAGCCCATGAAGCTCCACCCTGGTTGCCTGCCTCCAGTTCTTCTACCTTGTCGTTCCCACAACAGCTGAAGCACTTTTGGAATCTTCACACTAAGGGGAGGGTTCCCAGGGCTCACTGATTGCAACCCTATCTATGTGGTGTCAAGGCCCTGGAGAAACATCAGGACAAGGCTGGAGGTTACTATATAGAAGTGTTCCCAATTCCGAGATTAGTAAACTGAAGTGTTCATGGGCACACCTACCAGTATGTCCAAGATGCTTGAATATCAAGTCAGCCTGGCGGTATTCAGGGAACTGTGTCTCCTGATGAGAACAGAGCAAGGAGGTAGGACTCAGACCTGGAATATGGGTGTTGATTTTGGAGGTGGTAAGAATAAGGGGAGATTTGGACTATAAGATGGAGGTGACCTTACCTGACCCTGCCCAGCATGTTCCATCTTAGGTGGGAGGGTGAGAGGAGGCTGCCACACTAGTTCAGGAGAGATGTGTGTAAGGCACAATTGTGGAGGTGAAGTTGTTGGATCTTTGTTCACTTGCTGAATCATGTCCGACTCTTTGCAACCCCGTGACTGCAGCATACAATGTTTCCCTGTCCTTCACTGTCTCCTGGAGCTTGCTCAAACTCATGTCCATGGAGTCGGTGATGCTGTCCAACCATCTCCTCTGTCACCCCCTTTTCCTGTTGCCTTTCCCAGCCTCAGGGTCATTTCTAATGAGTTGACTCTTCACAGAAGAGGCCAAAGTGTTGAAGCTTCAGCTTTAGCATCAGTCCTTCCATTGAATATTCAGGGCTGATTTCCTGGTTCCTTCAAACCAGGGATGGACTGGTTTGATTTCCTAGCAGTCCAAGGGACTCTTAAGTCTTCTCCAACACCAAAGTTTGAAAGCATCAATTCTTTGGCACTCAGCCTTCTTTATGGTCCAATTCTCAAATGACTACTGGAAAAACCATAGCTTTAGCTCTGTCTGTTGGCAAAGTGTCTCTCTTTTTACATATACTGCCTAGGTTTTTAATAGCTTTTCCTCCAAGGAGCAAGCACAAGCATCTTTTGATTTCAATGCCTGCAGTCACTGTCTGCATTGATTTTGAAGCCCAAGAAAACAAAATCTGTTTCTATTGTTTCCCGATCTATTTGCCATAAAGTGATGGGACCAGATGCTATGAACATTGTTTCTTGAATGTTGAGTTTTAAGCCAGCTTTTTCACTCTCCTCTTTCACTTTCATCAGTAGGCTCTTCAGTTCCTCTTTGCTTTCTGCCATAAGGGTGGTATCATCTGCATATCTGAGGTTACTGATATTTCTCCTGGTAAGCTTGATTCCAGATTGTGCCTCATCTAGCTCAGCACTTTGCATGATGTATTCTGCATGTAAGTTAAATAAGCAGGGTGACAATATACAGCCTTGACTCCTTTCCCAGTTTTTTGTTGTTGTTGTTGTTTTAAAATTTTATTTGGCTGCATCTGGGATCTTTGCTGTTGTAGTTAACCGGCTCAGGCTTAGTTGCTCCACGGCATGTCGGCATATGGGATCTTAGTTCCTTGACCAGGGGTCAGACCTGCATCCTTTGCATTGCAAGGCAGATTCTTAACCTCTGGACTACCAGGGAAGTCCCCCTTTCCCAGTTTTGAACCAGTCTGTTGTTCCATGTCCAGTTCAAACTGTTGCTTCTTGACCCTAATACAGATTTCTCAGGAGGCAGGTAAGGGGATCTGGTATTCCCTTCACTTGAAGAATTTTTCAGTTTGTTGTGACCCACACAAAGGCATTAGCATAGTCCATGAAGCAGAAGTAGATTTTTTTTTTAAATTCTCTTGCTTTTTTAATGATCCAACAGATGTTGGTAATTTGATCTCTGGTTTCCCTGCCTTTTCTAAATCCAACTTGTGCATCTGGAAGCTCTCAGTTCACATACTGCAGTGAGTGCAAATTGTACAGTATTCAAATGTTCTTTAGTGGTACCTTTCTTTGGTACCGGAATGAAAACTGACCTTTCCAGTCCTGTGGCTACTGCTGAGTTTTCCAAACAAATTTGCTGGAATATTGAGTGTAGCACTTTTACAGCATCATTTTTAGGATTTGAAACAGCCCAGCTGGAATTCCATCACCGCCACTGGCTTTGTTCATAGTGATGCTTTTCTCAAAGGTCCACTTGACTTCACATTCCAGGATGTCTGGCTCTAGGTAAATGATCACACCATTGTGGTTATCTGGGTCGTTAAGATCTTTCTTGTATAGTTCTGTGTATTCTTGCCAGGTCTTAATCTCTTCTGCTTCTGTTTGATCCATACCGTTTTCTGTCCTTTATTGTGCCCATCTTTGCATGATGTTCCCTTGGTATATCTAATTTTGTTGAAGAGATCTCTCTAGTCTTCCCCCATTCTGTTGTTTTCCTCTGTTTCTTTGAAGGTTTTCTTATCTCTCCTAGCTGTTTCTCTGGAGTTCTGCATTCAGTAGGGTAAACCTTTCCTTTCTCCTTTGCCTTTTGCTTCTTTTCTCAGCTCTTTATTTGTAAGGTCTCTTCACAGATGACTCCTAAGGTTTTTTGTCTTTACAGCTGAACATGGGGTTCTCCATTCACAGGGCTGGAGCAGTCAGTGGAGGGAGTGGGAACAATTTCCAGTTAGGATAGCAGGAGTTTTGTTTTGGGCCATGTTTAAGAGCATGATGTGTTACAGAAAATACAGAATGGAGCTATCCAGTTAGTTGGAGGTTATAAAAATGTAGAAATCTGAGACAGTTAAGCATTAGACCCACATAGATAGTGACCACTGGGTGGAAGGAACTCAGTGTCACATTTAGGAAAGGGAATTCTCATCCTTGATAATGTTACTCAGGTCAGAAAGAACAGGTTGAGTGTTAATTCTGCATCTCTTTCTGGGGTACCTGGTTGGAGGAGATGGCATTTGTGGGAGGAGGGGCAGTCTGACAAGTGGCCAAGACTCCCAAGGGAAGAGTGGACTGTGGTGAATGCAGAGGCCCAGGAATAACTGGGGCAAAGGGACCCTGAGGCTGGAGCTGCTCTTGTTCAACATTTTCTTGACTCACAAGAACTTTGTGGTGACCTTTTATGTATGGAGCCTGATGTATTTCACTCACACCGCTAGATGAGTTAGAGGTGAATGGGGACATTTGTGCCCATGTAATGGGCAGAAGTACATCCCTTGAAGCTTTTAAGTTGAAATGTTAACCCCCAGGACCTCAGAATGGGACTGTTATTTGGAGGTAGGATTTTTAAAGAGGTAATTAAGTTAAAGTGAGGTTATTAGCATGAACTACTAGTGTCTTTGTAATAAGGAAGTTAGGACTCAGGTATAGAGGAAAGACCATGGGAACTCACATGGAAAGTACCAGTGAGTTTTAATCCTTAATAAGCCAAAGATTGAGACTGCAAATGTTTCAATAAGGGTAATAGGAAAGAAAAGGGCTCTGATAGTAGGGGACATCAGTGCATGCATGCATGGCGACCCCATCCACTGTAGACCACAAGGTTCCTTTGTCCTTAGGATTTCCCAGGCAATACTACAGTTGGTAGTCATTCCCTTCTCCAGGGGATCTTACCAGACCAGGGATCAAACCCATGTCTCCTGCATTGGCAGGCAGGTTCTTTACCATTGAGCCACCAGGGATCCCCAAAGGAGCATCAAGTGCAAACAAATTAGGAACAGGGCTATGGGATATCTTAAGATCCACACATGGTTCTGAGTGCCTGAGACTGAAGCACAGATCAGAGGCAGACAAGGGGGCTTGGATTTTAGGCTGCCTCAGATGGTTGGACTTCCCTGGTCAGACAGTAAAAGCATGTGCGTACAATGAGGGAGACCTGGGTTCGATCCCTGGGTCAGGGAGATCCCCTAGAGAAGGAAATGGCAACCCTCTCCAGTACTCTTGTCTGGAAAATCCCATGGACAGAGAAGCCTGGTAGGCTACAGTCTGTGGGGTCACAAAGAGTCAGATACGACAGAGTGACTTCACTTTCAGGTGGTTGGGTCTTGCACAGGGCTGTAATAGTAGGGGGTTCTCTTTATCAAGGCCTCTTAAGCTGTGTGATGAGTCAGAGAGGCAATTGGGACACCTGTGCCTGCAGATGAGAGATGTGCACGTGGAGAGGTAGTGGGAGCTGATGATTCCATATCTCAGCATTGGACTGACAAGTACAGGTTGAGCCCATGTGATTGTATCTGGGAGGTACCCTCTGGGTTCCCCAGGGATGGGGCCTGGCTGGCAGGGGTTAGGCACCCCCAGCGGGGCCTTCAACTTAGATGATATCTATTGACCCACTTGACTTTTACAGCTGAGGACTGGATACAGTGATTCATGGGACCTGAAGACAGAGTGATATTAGTGGCACCGGGTCCTGGGCAAATGTGGTCATTTGTGAGAATCATAAGGCCTGGGGTCGTCCACTACATGGGGCTGAGCTTTGAATGTGGCTTGGGTGAACAGAAGAAGGTTGTGATGGCTGAGAGTGCAGCCCAGAAGTGGAGAGGGCCATGTGTGTCTTGAGAGCAGACATGTTCGGAATGCAGAGTCTGAGGCAAGGACCTGCCCCTAAGTAATGCTGCAGCTCGAGAAGTCATGAGAAGTCCCTGGGAGTATTTGAATCCTGTTTGAATTGGCAAAGTATACTCTGGATGTTTTTTGCCAGGTTGTGGTGTAAGCCTAAAATTAAAGAGTAAAACCAGTGTTTAAGTGCTGTGTTGTGAAACCATGAGGACTTCAAATGGCCTGAGTGCTGGTTCTTCTCACTCTGCTCCTACACATAAGGTCTCCTAACCCAACAGTCTTCTTTCTCACAGGGATTAAATGGACTTTCCGCTCATCCCTTCTCAGGTGGTTTCAGTTCCCTGCCTGCCCCTGGAGGATCGTTGTTCACTCTTCTCATTCATGTAGCTCCACTCTGGCTCTGAGTGTGTGGTCTCCTCATCTCCCAGACTGAGTAGATGGTTAATAAATTGCTGTTGATCTCATCTGACCAACATTAGGTCTCAGGTCTCCTGTGTTTGGTCATCTCTATAACCATAGGACATGATCCCATCCTCCCCACTGGGGTAAAGTTAGGAGATGATTGAACTACCATAATTTATAGGGAGTGAACGTCACTCAGTTGTGTCCGACTCTTTGTGACCCCATGGACTGTAGCCTACCAGGCTCCTCCATCCATGGGATTTTCCAGGCAAGAGTACTGGAGTAGGGTGCCATTTCCTTCTCCAGGGGATCTTCCCAACCCAGGGATCAAACCTGGGTCTCCTGCATTGCAAGCAGATGCTTTACCCTCTAAGCCACCAGGGAAGCCATAATTTATAGGGACACCAAAGAGGCACTTAAGCTATGGGATGGTCAGATGGTGGCCTGGGACATGTGGCTGTGGTGTCTAGAGATGTGAGGAATGTACCGTATTAAGAAGGATGTGCATTTGCAAAAGGATTAAGTCTCAGGGTCCCAGTGTGAGACATACATGATTTGTCCACAAGTTAGGGACATTGCCTGATAGCTGTACCATATCTTTTTGTCTTTGTGCCTCCTCTTGATGACTTCTGGCCCCAGTGATCAGTGGGGCCATTTGCAGACAGTGGTCTGGTTTCATCTCCCCTGAGTTAGAGAGAGCGTGGGCATGGGTAGATGTGTCAGTGATGGTTGTGGTCTTTGGGAGAGTTTGTGATTTCATCTTTCATCATGTCAGGGAAGTGTGACCTTTGAAGATGTGGTTGTGTACTTCTCCTGGGAGGAGTGGGGTCTCCTGGATGAGAATCAGAGATGCCTGTACCACGATGTGATGCTGGAGAACTTTGCGCTCGTGACCTCACTGGGTAAGGCCCTCACACCCACCCCAGTACCTTGCACTCAACTCTGCTCCCTTTAGACACAGGTTCTGCCTCCTTTCCCCAGTTGCCTGGCTAGTAGCCACTAAGGTCAACAGGGCTGGGCTCAGCTACCTCTTCATGAGCCTTCCACCTCTAACTGTGCTGCCAAAAAATCCAACCACTGTCCCAGGCTGCTGTTCATAAAACTCACGCATAGCACTGAAATGTCACTCAGCCAAGGCTCTCATGAAGAGTGTTGGCAGAGAACTTGAACTGGATGTTTCTGCACCCCTTCCCTTTACATTCTTTATCTTAAGAGGGCTTCCTAATACTTAAGACTTTCAGAGCCAAATACTGCACATCAACCTCATATTGAGAGTAATCCAATGGGCTGTGCTGAGTCTTACACAGAATTGTGTAGAGGCTGCCCCCTCCACCACAGAAGACAGGCATCTCACCCGCACATCTGTGCTTTCAGGTTGTTGGTATGGAATGGAGGAGGCAGTGGCATTTTCTGTGGAGAGTGTTCCTGTTGAACAAACATCACAGGGCAAGACTGTAGTTCCATACCCATCCATTGAGAAGACTCAGCCGTGTGAGGGGTGTGTCAGGGCCAGGAGAGACGGTCTACAGCTGCCTGAGCACCAAGGCCTGCATCCTGAGCAAAACTCACAGCCCTGTGAGGAGTGTGAGAAGCAACCAAGGTTTAGCCCTGCCCTCTACCCAGAGCCCAGCAACGAGAAGCCATCCAGAAGGGACACAGACAAGGCATGTGTGAGAAGTTACAGATTTCACGTATCAGCAAAGCGCTTCACTTGTGAGGAAGTGGGCAAGGATTTCTTGGCTATGCTGAACCTCCTCCAGCATCAGGCCACACTCAAAGGGACAAAGCCACAGAGCAGCTTTCAGTGTGCAGAGCCCTTTCTTGATGGAAAACATCAGTACAGATGCAGTGAGTATGAGAAACTGTTTAGCTGTGAATACACACTTTTTCAGGATCAGCAGATTCCCACTAGTAAAAACCACCAGGACTGTGATGACTGTGAGAAAGATTTTAACCAAAGTTCCCTCCTTATCAATTGCCAGAGACCTGATAACACAGGAGCAAGGCCTTACGAGTGCAGCGAATGTGGGAAGTCCTTTAGCCAAAGCTACAGACTCATTCAACACCACAGAAGTCACACTGCAGCACGGCCTTATAAGTGCAATGAATGTGGGAAAGCCTTTAGCTACAATTAAGACTTGTGCAGCACCTACAGATTCACAGTAAAGTGAGGCCTTATGAGTGTGGCGAGTGTGGGAAATCCTTCAGCTACAGCTCTACTCTCATTAAACACCAGAGAGTTCACACTGGAGCCAGGCCTTATAAGTGTGGTGAGTGCGGGAATTCCTTTAGCCAAAGCTCCAATCTCATTCAACACCAGAAGATCCACAGTGGGGCAAGGCCTTATAAATGCACTGAATGTGGAAAATCTTTCAGCTACAAATGCAAACTTGTGCAGCACCTGCGCATTCACACTGGAGAGAGGCCTTATGAGTGTGGGGAATGTGGGAAATCCTTTAGCCACAGCTCCACCCTCAATCAACACCAGAGAATTCACACTGGAGCTAGACCTTACAAGTGTGATGAGTGTGAGAAATCCTTCAGCCAAAAGTCCAATCTCATTCAGCACCGGAGAGTTCACACAGGAGAAAAGCCTTATGAATGTGGGGAATGTGGGAAATCATTCAGTCAAAGCTCCCACATCATTCAACACAGAAAACTGCACACCAGATAACCTCACGAATGCAATGCCTGAGAACACCAGTCATAGCCAGTGTCTATATTCAACTAGAAAATTATGCAGCAGATTTGGGGAAACCATCTTAAAGGTCTAAGCCCAACAGGGAACATGAGTTTCTTTGTGAAGGGGCCATCTCCTAGAAGTTGAGCATTATACAGCTGGACATACACAGCAGAAACATTCCCTTTGAGTTTGTAGGTTGGTGGGATGCTTTTAGGGGCCTTTCTGCATATTTCACTGCTGGCTCTGTTTCCTCAGTTACATCCCTTCTGGTTTCTGTGGCAGAAGCCTCACTCCTACCAGCCAGTAGTTTCCAGGTTCCAGCACTTTGTATCAGTCCTGGCAGTTTGATCAGGGGAGGGAGATGTCTCATCTCTGTCCCATTCTTTACAGAACAGTATGAATAATTTTCAGGGTTACCTCATATTCCTTCCCCTCTGACAAATTAGGGCTCAATCCAATTTTAGCAAAGGTGGGTAACATTGGCAGCAGTAGGCTTACCACCTTCCACTAGAGGTCCAGCTTGCATAACTGCCAAAAGTCTCCTAGGAAAGAGAGAGGTCTTCTAGTAAAGGGCCCTAATTTACTGCTTAATTTGTGGCCTGGATGCAAGGAATTTGGTGGACCCAGAGGTCACCTGTAAGAAGCACCTCTGGTGCTTCTGTGAGAAGCATAAAAATCAGTTCCCTTTTCCCCAGTATTACACATAATCCTGAGGACTGTTGTGGAGAAGCTCCAGATACTGCAAAAATCGTGTGCCTTCAGGTCTCAAGCTGGGTTTTTTACTGAACGATTTCAAGGGTGAAGCCAGAAACTTCACACAGAAATGCTGGATGTGGTTATATGCACTGGAGGAGGCTGTGGCAATGAAAGGAAGTGCCTGTTGTAAAGGCACCTCCACAAATGTCCCAGTGACTGTGATGTGTTAGATGAGTGTGTACATTCCCATTATGTGTTCTTCCTTTAGTTGAGATCATTGTCAGAGCAAATAACGCTTTGCTTATTCTCATAACCTCTGGACTTTTCACCCTAAGCATCATGCTGCACAGACAGTGACAGACGGGGATGAAGCGAGATGCTGGAGACCAGGGATATAGCTTTTGTGACCAGTTTCCTGCTGACTCAAAAACAGCCTTTACCAGTATATTTTTTCCCTGATGGAAGGCCTGTCAGGGAAAGACAGGTTTATAAAGCTCTGGTTATGAAAAGAAAAAAAAAATAGGAAAATTTCTATGTAAAACAAATTTCTACAAAGTTTTATTGAAATATAATTGATTAAAATTGTACAATATGATCCTGTTTACTTGTACACCCATAAAACTATTAAAAAAACATATCTACAACAAATAGTTTACTTGTTCCCTTTCTTTTTCTTTTTTTTTTTTTTTTTTTAAGCCATACTGCATAGCTTCTAGGATATCTCAACTCAACCAGAGGTTGATCTGGGGCTGTGGCAGTGAAGCCCAGGATTCTAGCCTCTAGGCTACCAGGATACTCACTTGTACCCTTTTAAAAACTCTCCCTTCTGCCCTCATAGCCGCTATTGATTTTACTCTTTCACAGTAAATTAGCTTGTTTTATAAAATTTTATATTGTTGGAAACATGAAACTGTTTACTTTTAAAATGATATTGTGCTTTCTTCCCCATGCGTGCAATTCACAATGTTGCTTATGTAAGTAACCATTTCACAGCTGAGTATTCCTCTATAGATGTATCCCAGTTTGTTTACCCACCTAATTGAACATTAGCTTGTTCCCAGTTTTGGCTGTTACATTTTTGGAATGGGTGACGGGAGCTTCAGCTTTCTGAAGCTTTCACCTAGCTCCACTAGGCCCACTATAATAGTGGATTATAACACCTAACATCTCAGGACCACACTAAGATAAAGAATCTTCATTGCTCCAAGTAACTTTCACACAAGATACAGTGCTGAGGTATCCCAAGCTGCTTGCAAAATACATCTTTAAATAAACGCTCCTATGTTTCATAAGTTTCCTCCATCATTCCAGTAGAATTTACCACATTCTAGATGTGGTTCATTTAGTCTCTCTGAAGCTGTTTAAACATACTGACTGCACCCAGGCCCCATGCTTGTAAGCTAGGTGTTTTGGAAGTTGCTGATGATTTATCCCTTTTACTATCCCCCTCTCAGCATAGTGTGGAAAGCATTCAAGTACTTGTATGTGCCCCAGTGTAAGAAACCCTCCCTTCCAGTTTCCTGCACCCTAATACACCCTCGAGTTCTGTAAGCCTACTCAGGACAAGTGAAAACCATGAAACCCTAGAGACCACCACCCTTGGAAACTAATAAAGGCAGAGTTTCAAGTCTATGTTCCCTTCCTTTCCCTTCACCACCTCACTGTGGCATGCCCCCAGGACACCCTCCACAGTCCAGTAATGTCTTGTTCCTCAAGTTTCTGATCAGATTTTGTTGAAGTTCTTCCTACAGCGATAGTAAAAACCACAAGCACTGCACCAGTGTTGGCCCTGGTGCAGGGGGAATGGCAGTAGGACTCAGTGAAGTTAGAAGGTCTTTGAGTGAGTGCCTGGGGCATCCCAGCTGAGAGCATCCATCACTGCTACCAGTGGCTGGGACCTACAGCACATAGTGAGCTGTCCACAAAGTTCATTCAGTTTCCGCTTATCATCTTCATAGCAAAACCTAAACAAATTTTTGTGCCAATTCAATATCACTAGCTCTTCACAGGAGTAGAGAGAGAAAATACCTGGTATCATTTTCATGTGGTATTAAAAAGTACCTACAAGTTACTTCACTGTAAATAATCACTGTAATTACAATGTGAATTAAGACTTGGATGATGTCCCTGTACATTATCACAGGAAAGAGTCAAAACTTGTAATTTTTTGCCAGACATACTAAGTGAAACACCAGGGAAAGAGTTGAGTGCTGACTTTGGCAAGACTTTTAAGGTCACTGTAGTAGTAAGGTGGACTTCTTTATAATGAGAATCCTGCCCAAGAATGGAAAAACTGCCTATGGACTCTACTGAAGTAAGTCACTTGTTTGGAAAAATTGGAATTTTGACAACGAAATTAAGAAATAATCCCTTGCACATCACAACAATTTGGGAAGGATACAGAAATAAGACAGAACTTAACTCCAGCAAAGTACTTAAATGGGGAGGAAGGGGATGCGGGAAGAAAACACTTAAGCTTTTAAGTGGCCTGGGGACTTAACTTTCTTGAGCTGCACCAGGTGTCAGTTGCAGCACAGGGGGAATCTGTCTTCGCTGTGGCATGCAGGATCTTTAGTTGCAGCATGTGGGATCTTAGTTCTCTGACCAGATATCAAACCCTGGCCCTCTGCATTGGGAACATGAAGTCTTAGCCAATGGACCACCAGGAAGTCCCCCCTCAAAACTTACTAACTTCCCCAACAGGAAAAAAAAAAAATTAAAACCAGCCGAAACGGCAGTTTGAACATTAGAGAATGCATTTGTTGCTTTTGAACACATCTGTTAGAATCACCGGGCTTCCCAGGTGGCACTAGAAGTAAAGCACCCACCTGACAACAAAGGAGACGTAAGAGATGCAGGTTCGATCCCGGGTCACGAAGACCCCCTGTAGGAGGGCGAGGCAACCCACTGCAGTATTCTTTCCTGGAGAATCCCATGGACAGAGGAGACTGGTGCGCTACACAGTCCATGAATTTGCAAAGAATCAGACACGACTGAAGTGCCTTAGCACACACACACACTACAGTCACCACTGTGTGCCACACAGTCCAAGCGTGTGGTGCGCGGGAGAAGACAAGAACAAGGAGGCCTTTGTGGTTAATAGGTGAGGGAGGACTCTGACCTCACAGCCTTGGGCTCCAGCTGGTTGCATCCTGCAGTCCGCTCCATGCAACTGTGTCCCTGCTGCGACTGGGAGGCCAGGCTGGCGGCTCCCAGCACTGCATGCCCATGTCCATCCCATGCTTCCAGGGAGCAGCTCTAGCCCATGGGCTGTCCACTGGGCTCACTTGGCTTCCTGGGCTTCCTCCTGCCACGAGGCTGGGTCCCTCACATCTGGAGAGCTGCAAGGAGCAGGAGGGATGGGCACTGGCCTCCCTCGCCCCATGACCTGGCCGCTGTGTGCCTCGGCCACCTTGTCTTTGCCCACCATGCCTCCTGTGTTCCTGGCTGGCTGGCCTCCTCTGGGTCATGTCCTTCAGTGACCTCTTCTGCCATCATGACCTCCGGGTCACGAAGACCCCCTGTAGGAGGGCGAGGCAACCCACTGCAGTATTCTTTCCTGGAGAATCCCATGGACAGAGGAGACTGGTGCGCTACACAGTCCATGAATTTGCAAAGAATCAGACACGACTGAAGTGCCTTAGCACACACACACACTACAGTCACCACTGTGTGCCACACAGTCCAAGCGTGTGGTGCGCGGGAGAAGACAAGAACAAGGAGGCCTTTGTGGTTAATAGGTGAGGGAGGACTCTGACCTCACAGCCTTGGGCTCCAGCTGGTTGCATCCTGCAGTCCGCTCCATGCGACTGTGTCCCTGCTGCGACTGGGAGGCCAGGCTGGCGGCTCCCAGCACTGCATGCCCATGTCCATCCCATGCTTCCAGGGAGCAGCTCTAGCCCATGGGCTGTCCACTGGGCTCACTTGGCTTCCTGGGCTTCCTCCTGCCACGAGGCTGGGTCCCTCACATCTGGAGAGCTGCAAGGAGCAGGAGGGATGGGCACTGGCCTCCCTCGCCCCATGACCTGGCCGCTGTGTGCCTCGGCCACCTTGTCTTTGCCCACCATGCCTCCTGTGTTCCTGGCTGGCTGGCCTCCTCTGGGTCATGTCCTTCAGTGACCTCTTCTGCCATCATGACCTTGGTTTTTCTCCACAGTGACACCTTTGGATCACATGCATTGGCCCTGCTCTGTAGGGCCTCCTTTGTCACAATAAAGCCTGTGCAAACCCTGAGGGCGGGGGTCAGGGAGACACACACAATGAAGAAAAGAAATTACTAGGATGAAAATTTCCAAGGAGAAAGGGTAGTTTAGTGTAATAAATAGTGCAGGGGGTTGGGTTATAAGTTATATAAACTAAAAACGGGTAAGAGCATACTCCAGTCCAGATGTGACGAAAGGGCAGGCATGAGATTAGGGGATGGAAGGAGAGGGAACACCACTGTAAGATGTCTGAGGCCAGAGTACACTTTCAGTGCTTGGGGGGAAAGTCTCAGGGCAGTGCAGAGGTGTCGCCAGGCCACAGATAAGGCCCGGCCCCTTGAAGGACTCAGGAAGCTGGGGACACACCACCAGGGGAGGGGCGCGCCCACGCAGTGAGGTGCTTTCCTCATCAACGCACCAGCAGCCCCCTCGCCAAGTATCAAGACAAATTTTGTGGGCAAAGGACCCCTCACTGGAACATCCCCAGCGGATGCCTAAACAGGTGCAAAGAGGCCCAGCTCTGAGCGGCCACAAGGTTTGAAACCCGCCTAGGCAGCGCTGTCTCAGGAGCGAACTGGGCTCCGGGGGTCCCTGCCTCCCCGGAGACGCGGGGCCCAGCAGGCCCAGCGCCCGGAGTCGTGGCTGTGGGGGACGGAGTCCACGGACCGGGACCAGGCCAATCTGCAGCGCGGCTCGCCCCTGGCCTCCCAGCCAGGCCTGGCCTGGTTCCCACCTCTGGTCCCGGGCAACCCTCTCCCGCCAGCTGCGGCGTCTGGAGCGGCTCCGGTGGAGGCTGGTCGATCGGCCGGGCAGCTCGACACCCAGGCCAGGACTGTTGGCCTCCGCCCCGAGAACCTGCCGGCACGGCCTCCGGAGAGAGGAGAAGGCCCACGGCCCAGCAACAACCCACCGATTCCGCCTGCCCCGCGTCCTCCCGGGCTTCGGTTCCCAGCCAGAGACAGGGCGGCGCCGCGGGGCAGGCACCGGATACTACCTAGACTAGTGGCCGGTGGCAAGAGGCCCAACCCTTCCGCTTTGCAGAGAAGAACGCCCGCAAAGACAGAGCAGTGAGTATTCACTAAGAGGAGAGGGCACAGGGCGCGTGGGTCAGCACTGCGGCCGACTGAGGGACGCGCACGCGCGGAGTCGACCCTCGTGGCAGTTTGACTTAATTGGGGCATTTCTTCCGGGTTTCCTTCTGCGGGTCATTTTGATTTGCCTGGTTCACAGGATTCTCCTGGATGTGCGCACTCATCTTAGCCAAGATGGGTTCCAGCGAAGAGGCCGTGGGTAGCCTGGCGTCAGTTAACATCGCTCCCCTGACTTCCAAGGAGACTTTCTGTGCACACGTGGGCAGCCAGGCCTCCTGAGAATGTGTGGTCTGGGCAGGGCCCAGCCTCCTCCCTGAATTGTCCTGCTCTTCTCACCTTGGAGTTTCAGTCCGCAGGGAGTGAATCTCTAATGCTCACCTGGGCCCACCTACCTCCTGCCTCACTGCCTGAACCACCCCCATCCCCACCTTTTCCATGGGAAAAATCCCTTCCATAGAACCGGTCCCTGGTGCCACTAAGGTTGGGGACCAATGCTGTAGAAGGAAGGGACGATATGAAAGAGGCTGTCAGGTGGCGTCCGACACCGGCAGGAACGTCAATAGGACAGACCCAGATCCTGGGGCAGTGAGGGTGCACTGCGGGCAACGGGGATCCCTGGCTCCTCGGGCCCACCTTTGAGCCCAGGACCCTCAGGCGGGCTGCCCAGAGTGGGGCCACAGAGTTCCCAGGCTCCCGGAAGGGCTTAAATAAACTCTGCAGCAGGCAGTGTGCAGCTCAAAGCTTCCAAGGGGGGCTTCCCTGGTGGCCTAGTGGCAGAGTCTGCCTGCCAGTGCAGAGGACATGGCTTGGACTCCTGGTCCAGGAAGACACCACGGGGCAACTAAGCACAATGAGGTGCCAACTACTGACCAGATGTGCTGCAACTCCCGAAGCCCCTTTGGCTGGAGCTCACGCTCTGCAACGAGAGAAGCCACAGCACTGAGAAGCCCACACTCCAGCATGAAGGGTGACGAAGACCCGTCACAGCCAAAAAGGAAAATGAAAGTAAATAAGTGGATCCTTATTTTTTCTTAAAGCATATAAGGATGCACAGAAAACAATGAGTTAATGGTTTCATTTGTGGGAAGGTGAGGTTTGTTTACTTTGGCAGAGCCACATGGCTTGCAGGATCTTAGTTTCCCACCCAGGAATTGAATCCGGGTCTTCAGCAGTAAAAGCACCGCATCCTAACCACTGAACTACGGGGGATTTCCGGGACGAATGTTTGGATTCTATCATTTTGAGCAGAGGTTTTTTGGTTGTGCTGGTTTTCCTTGCTGCACACAAGGCTTTTCTAGTTGTAGTTTTCCACTTTCGAGGAAAAAAAAAATCCCAAGAGAAAAAGTGGGGATCTAGGGTCAGTTGTGCATGCGTGCTGTCATTTCAGTCCTGTCCACTCCTTGCAGCCCTATAGAATGTAGCCCACCAGGCTCCTCCGTCCATAGGGTTCTCCAGGCAAGAATACTGGCGTGGATTGCCATTTCCTCCTTGAAGGGATCTTCCTGACCCGGGGATAGAACCTGTGTCTCCTGTGACTCCTGCATCACAGGCAGATTCTTTACCACTAACCACCAGAGAAGCCCAAGGTCAGGTACAGTGATTTTAAAATTTGACACCAGAAGTGTGATCCATAAAAAGAAATCGAGACACTGAAAGTTGTCAAAATAAAAAACCTACGCTTTGAAGCACCTTGTGAAGAGGATGAAAGGACCAAGGACAGAGGCCAGGAGAGAAAATATGTGCAAACCACACGTCAGATACAAATGTGAAAAATTCTCAAAACATCATGGTATTATCTTTACAAAAATCCAAATGTAGAATAGACAAAATACACATAATATATTTTGCCCAAGAGAAGGAGATACCATTAAATGGCAAATAAGCATATGCAAAGATACGAGGCATTTCCTGGGAATGCAAGTGAAAATCATAGGGATATATCTAGGCAGATCCCTCAGAACGCCTCAAAGAAAATACAGAACAGTAGCAAAACGCTGAGGAGGTCAAGGGAAAATCCAGTCATTCATCCTAGTGCTGATGTGGTACAGCCACTGTGGAAAACAGTGTCGGTTTACAAACACAAACAACAAAAAAACTTTCCAAGTACCATACAATCCAGAAACTCAACCCCAGAAAAATTAAAATAGACCATGTAGTAAATGATTGATTCAGCAGGTCTACAATGTTCAAAACCTGGGCACATTCCAAAGAAAAGTCTGGCCTTGCCTGGCTCCCAGGAGGCCCTTGGAATACCTGGTGAGGGTTCTTGTATAGCTGAGGCTAATAACTTGCAGGGCCTTGGGCCTTGGGCCATGGGGTAGCAGTTTCGCCGGCAGGAAAGAAGTCAGCTTTGTGGGATCGTGTGAGTTCTTCTAGGGAGTTAGGCATGAAACAGGAGGGTGGTCTGGAGGAGCCCCAACCCCTCCTCATGAGTAACATTTATCATCCCCCAAAGTCTTGAACTTGCATGCCCTTAGCACCCCTTGTTCATCAGAGTGCCAAACTGGAAACAAACATGGATTCCTCCAAGGAATGAGTGGTTAAATAAATTAGTTGGTGGCCAGGGGTAGCTGTGAAATCAAGTGGGCTTTAGGAAGCATTACTAGGAACAAAGCTAGTGGAAGTGATGGAATTCCAGATGAACTATTGAAAATCCTAAAAGACGCTGCTGTATTAAGTGCTACACTCAATACTGTCAGCCAAAAGCCGGACACAACTTAGTGACTGAACAACACAAGGGGGTTGTTGAGGAACTAGAAGTGTCTGGAGATACAAATGGAAGGAAGAATGGACAGGACAGGGCAATGGGTTGTCTGTATCATGTGGAAATACAGGATGAGGGAACGCTTCCAGGGTCTAGAACAGTCACTAGGTGAAGAGTGACGGAATCCATTCAGACGTGGCGCAGTCAGTGGCCCATCCAGAACTGGCCCGTTCTTTCATGAATGCTCCCATGGACACATAAACACTTAACAAAACGTGTACGCCTTACTCCTGTTAATCTGCCTTTTGTCAGCTTCAACTTTGGGCCCAGCCATAGACACTAAGAGGGGAGAGAATTTTCCCTTCCCTACAGCTGTCAGGAAGGCCAGTACAATGGCAGATGGCAAATGAGCACTGTGATGTTCACCAAATAAGTCACTGATGTCACTGGCAAGGGAGAGCAGTGTTGGGAGCAATATGAGGATTTTTGGTGAAGATACTGAAAGCGTGTATGTTGAAAGAAGTGCTCACAAAAGGTCGACACTGTATTGCTTTTTTAAAAGAGGAGTTTAGGTTCACAGTAAAATTTAGAATAGAGAGTCCAGAATGCCCCCTCCTCCGCCATTGCATGTCCTTGCCTAACCTCACTCCCCACAAACAAGAACCACAGAGAGAGAAACAGAACCTTCTCCTTTGCCACTCTTCTACCAATAATTCCACACCAGTGAGTTGTCTGTAAGCATCAGAATTCACTCTTTTAAAACACAAGACTTCTTCTTTTTTTTTTTTTTTACATAGTCCTTTTTATTTACTTGGCCGTGTCAGGTCTTACTTGTGGCATATGGGATCTGATCCCTGACAAGGGATTGAACCTGGAACCTGGGGCTCCTGCACTGGGAGCATGGAATCTTAGTCACTGGACCATCAAGCAAAATGAGGGAAAGTGAAGGTTAGAAAAACTTGGAGATTAGTTATAGATACTGGGAGTCCACCACAAGGGACTGACTCTAAGGGACTGACTCTGAAAGGTTTCTGAATGTGTATGGTTGATTTGATATGCAGGTCATTTTGAATTTAACTACCATCTAGCCACTTCTGAATGTCAGACACTCCCTCCTCCCCACTGAAAAGGAAGATGGATAAACATGACTGAACCCCACAAATGGCACCACTGAATGAAGATGGGTGCTCTCTTTGTGCCAAAACTGTGACTCTGAGTTGTGATACCAGGGTGTTTTATTTTTTATTTTTATGCTGAGCTACACAGCTCGTGTGATCTTAGTTCCCCGACCAGTGATTGAACCTGGGCCCTGGTGGGGAAAATGTTGAAAACTAACCACTGAACCACCAGGGAATTCCCACTAGGGCTGTTTTAAAGATTGATTTAATAGTTTTAACACAAGAAGAATGTAAATGTACTTAATGCCACTTATAAATAGCAAAATAATGTTATGTGATACATATTTTTAACAGTTCAAAACAAAATACCATCTCCCTGACTCGGACTAAGGGAGTTTCTGGTTCTGCTGGAGAGGGTCATAGGGAATACGGAAAACCAGGGTCAGCAATTCAAAATATTTTCTTCTTCGTAAGGTGAATAAAAATTATAAATGTTAGTAGTTATAGGTGCTGTAATTTAAGAAGGAAAAGGCATGGATTCATCTGAGCATTTAAAAGCATAAACTGGCTTCCCAGGTTATGTGGCTTACTGTAAAGAACTCTCCTGCCAATGCCGGAGCCACAGGAGACTCAGGTTTGATGCTTGGGTTGGGAAGATTCCCTGGAGAAGGAAATGGCAACTCACTGCAGTATTCTTCCCTGGGAAATTCCATGGACAGAGGAGTCTGTGGGGTCACAATGAGTCAGACTGGACTGAGCATGCACACACTGTAGAAGAATGGTCTGTTTTATAATTGGTGGCATCTTAGCTTTGGTTTGGGCTTCCCTGGTGGCTCAGAGGTTAAGGTGTCTGCCTTCGATGCGGGAGACCCGTTTCGATCTCTGAGTCGGGAAGATTCCCTGGAGAAGGAAATGGTAAATCATTTCCAGTATTCTTGCCTAGAGAATCCCATGGACAGAGAAGCCTGGTAGGCTACAGTCCACGGAGTCGCAAAGAGTTGGACACGAATGAGCGACTTCACTAGCTATGGTTTAAAAAACAAACAGACAGTTGAGCCAGTGCACAGTCTTACCAATTATTACATAATCTAGGGAGCGTCACTCAGTCGTGTCCTACTTTTTGTGACCCCATGGACTGTAGCCTACCAGGCTTCTCTGTCCATGGGATTCTCTAGGCAAGAATACTGGAAATGGGTTACCATTTCCTTCTCCAGGGGATCTTCCCAACCCAGGGATTGAACCTGGGCCTCCTGCATTGCAAGCAGATGCTTTACCCTCTAAGCCACCAGGGAAGCCCATTACATAATCTAAATTACTGTAAATGTTGGAAGGTCAAGTTTTGGTGATTATGAAAAAATACAAGTAGTGGACTTGACCTAGTCTGAAGGCACAAGAAAAGATACCTTGAGAAAAACACTATATATTGAGTGTTGGGCAGAGTATTCCAGTGAGAGAGAAAAGTTGGTATTGGGAAGTGGAGTGAACATTCAGGAAAGACAGAGGTGCTGGGACAGACCCTGAACTAAGGAAATAGAATAATTTGTGGAAATAATAATAACTTAGTTGACCCATGAATTCAATTTATATAATTAATAAATCTGAAATCATTAGAAACTAAATCTTAAGTCTTATTAAACTACAATACTATGATTACATACTTTTAAACATGGTGATAAAATCAGCAAAAGGTAATTCCATTTGTCAAATAAAATTATTAAATCAATTTAATTTGTTCAGAAAGTCAATATGACGAGCAAGTTAAAAAAGACATAATTTGTAAGCATCTACATACATAAACAAATGTTTAAAGACTCTTGAAAGCAAATTTCCTTGAGTTTCCTGCTGCTTCTTATCTGGTAACCTGAAAGTTAAGGCCATTATTCAAAATCACATTTTAACAAATCTTCCTTCAAAACTATCTTTCACTAAGAAATTATGTAGCAATATAAAGATCCTGCCCAAAAAACACCATAAACTGTAACTCAATAAAGGATAAATAAAAAATAAAGACCCTAATCTTTGTAAAGTATTAGAAGATTAATGGTAAAAATAAATTAATTAAAAAAAGATTAATGGTTATCTTTATTTCATCCTATGTTAGGACAATTTTTTTTTCCCAGATATCATCAACACGTCCTTTTCAAAAGTTTTCTTTTCAACTGAGTTTTGTTAACCTACAAATATATTTCAAGTGAGGTCTAGCAGACTTTTTCAAATCATACTGGCATCTCTTGGGTCAGTTAAAAGACAAGAGTGACTGTATGTGCACAGGAGAAGAATGATCTAACAAACTTTTATTTTCCCACCTGGAATCTGAGAAGTCTGACAATGCCAGAGATTTGAACAACCACACTGAACATCCATTCTCTAAGAATGTGTCTCCTCCACAAGAAACTACAAATTTAAGACACACTGAAGTTCTTCAGCCAACTCAGAACACTGCAAAGGAAAGCAAAAGAGTGGATGACAAGGATTCAAACAGGACAAAGAGGGACAGGGTCTAGATAGAGTCCCTAGTGAGGAAGTTTTACACTTGTTCCATTCAGTTCAGTTCAAATCAGTTGCTCAGTCGTGTCCGACTCTTTGCGACCCCATGAATCGCCGGATGCCAGGCCTCCCTGTTCATCATCATCTCTCGGAGTTCACCCAGACTCACATCCATCGAGTCCGTGATGCCATCCAGCCATCTCATCCTCGGTCATCCCCTTCTCCTCCTGCCCTCAATCCCTCCCAGCATCAGAGTTTTTTCCAGTGATTCAACTCTTCGCATGAGGTGGCCAAAGTACTGGAGTTTCACGTTTAGCATCATTCCTTCCAAAAAAATCCCAGGGCTGCTCTCCTTCAGAATGGACTGGTTGGATCTCCTTGCAGTCCAAGGGACTCTCAAGAGTATTTTCCAACACCACCGTTCAAAAGCATCAATTCTTCGGCGCTCAGCCTTCTTCACAGTCCAACCCTCACATCCATACATGACCACAGGAAAAACCATAGCCTTGACTAGACAGACCTTAGTCGGCAAAGTAATGTCTCTGCTTTTGAATATGCTATCTAGGTTGGTCATAACTTTTCTTCCAAGGAGTAAGCGTCTTTTAATTTCATGGCTACAGTCACCATCTGCAGTGATTTTGGAGCCCCCAAAAATAAACTCTAACACTGTTTCCAGTTTCCTCATCTATTTCCCATGAAGTGATGGGACCAGATGCCATGATCTTCGTTTTCTGAATGTTGAGCTTTAAGCCAACTTTTTCACTCTCCTCTTTTACTTTTATCAAAAGGCTTTTTAGTTCCTCTTCACTTTCTGCCATAAGGGTGGTGTCATCTGCATATCTGAGGTTATTGATATTTCTCCC
>SJYC01141238.1:0-10161 GCA_006408675.1 Madoqua kirkii | reverse complement strand
CCCTCCCAGCATCAGAGTCTTTTCCAATGAGTCAACTCTTCGCATGAGGTGGGCAAAGTACTGGAGTTTCAGTCCTTCCAAAAAACACCCAGGGCTGATCTCCTTTAGGATGGACTGGTTGGATCTCCTTGCAGTCCAAGGGACTCTCAGGAGTCTTCTCCAACACCACAGTTCAAATGCATCAATTCCTTGGCACTCAGCTTTCTTCACAGTCCAACTCTCACATCCATACATGACCACTGGAAAAACCATAGCCTTGACTAGACGGACCTTTGTTGGCAAAGTAATGTCTCTGCTTTTTAATATGCTATCTAGGTTATTAGCAGATGACAACTGGTAATGTTTGAAGGTGCCAGTCTAAGCTTCTTCTCAGAGAGACCTTTGAATTCTGCAGAGACTATGAACGGCTAAGAAGTTATCAGAGCTAAAGAAATGAAGCTCCAACACTGACACATGAGTGAGGAGGAGTATTTCCAGTACAGGAGATACTTCCTGTATCTGGTCAGTGCAGTCCTGAGGCTGGCTCTGGGGCAAATGGTACTGTAAGTTAATAGTTCTGTGCTTAAAACTTAAATTTTAAAAATAAGCAGCCTCAAATTTCTGTATTCCAGCATATGGCAATTGTGGTACTGTCTGAAATGAGTCATCCTAAACCCAGGTTAGAAGCAAACATAAGTTTCCAGATGTTGAAAATGCTTTTTATTTTTTACTAAATAAAAAAGCAAGATGAGTATGTTTTTCAGACTGCTTATTTTAACTAGCAGTTAATGTTTACTCACTTCTGATTTTCCTAAGATGATCCTCTTGTAAGCTGTGGCCTAAATGCATTTAAATTGCCTTTGAATATTCTAGGCAACCCTTACTACCATGGAAACAGAACCAAGGATATGCAAGATGTCTCCTCTGCAATGGAATTTGGTGCTTTAGATGTTTTTGATTGGTTGCTCGTCCCTCTGCCACCCTTCTCTGAAATGCAGTCCTGTCAGTTGGATTTACTTTTATTATCCATGGGAGCACACAGTTCACCACATAGTGGAAAATGCCATTCATCCGACAAAGTCCTTCCAGACACATTCCCAGTCAGGGGCAGAAGTAGCAGGGCCAAATCCATGTGTGTCAGAAAACATGGGCAAGTCTAATCCAGAAAGATTAAGCATTTGTCCAGTGGCCTATGAGGTAACCTGCACCTTTTGTACTTTCACTGGTAGAGGAGAAAAGATGATGTTCCAGGGCCCCAAAGAATGCTGCGCGATGCCCAGACTCTTGAGGATGTGATTTGGCTGTTGCATAATTCTGCATAAAGGGCATATGAGATAGTAATAGTAAGGGGTCAAAATTGAGAAAGAGACAGTTTCTGCCTCTGTTGATAAAGTGTTTATGCTGCTGCTGCTGCTGCTAAGTCGCCTCAGTCGTGTCTGACTCTGTGCGACCCCATAGACGGCAGCCCACCAGACTCCCACATCCCCAGGATTCTCCAGGCAAGAACACTGGAGTGGGTTGCCATTTCCCTCTCCGATGCATGAAAGTGAAAAGTCAAAGTGAAGTCGCTCAGTACTGTCCAACTCTTAGTGACCCCATGGACTGCAGCCTACCCAGGCTCCTCCATCCATGGGATTTTCCAAGCAAGAGTACTGGAGTGGGGTGCCATTGCCTTCTCCAAAAGTGTTTATAATCTTAATAAAATAATTTAGTTGTTCCTCCCATATGTAAAATGATTACTTATAGAGTGTAGACTTAGAGCTTGGGTTTAACTTGAGGTCAGTGTTCGTAAACTAATGATCCTTTGGAGGAAAGATGAAACACAAAGAACAAATATAAATATAGTTTCCTTTGTTTCATCAATTCATGATGAAGATGGGAGAAAAATGTCAAGGTAAAGTCTGTCTGGTTCAAAAAATACCACCTGAGACATGATTAGAATCCGTCTCAGTTACTTAAACACACAATGTTCTCATGACTCCTAGAATAACTAGATCCATGAAACGTGCAAAGGCTTAAAACAAATACTTGTGATTTTTTTATTCATTTTTTCTTCTCTAGAATTTCTAGAGTTATGTGGAATTCTTTGGACATGTATCAAGAGAGCTGTTTATTAGACTAAATATCATGGCAATAAAAGGGCACAGAGGCCAAATAAGCCGAGTCTACTTGCCCTTTGCCCTGCATAGAAGTGATTGTGATATTTAGATGTTGAATGATGAAAACATTGACAAGAAATGTTAATTACTATGGCATATAAAAGTTCCTACACATCCATGAGAAATATATTAATAAATATATTCACAAGTTCTAAAAGATGAAGGTGTACAGATAATTTATGTGAATGGATACAAAGTTGGTATATAGAAACTTGAAATTTAATAAGTAACCCAATAAATGAAAAAAGATCTGTTTTATAACTGATTACCAAAAGCAATTTAATTATCTGATGCTGGTAGTTATGGAAGGTGAGACATATTTGTCAGTGGCCACCAGCATCTTTTGAACTATCTTTGTACATTAGAGGAAGTTGTCAAGTTCTAAGTCCTGCCTCTTAAGGAAAAATACAGAACTCATTTTCCCAAGCTCCTTTGCAACGAGGATATAGACATGTAACTTACAAATACATCCAATTAAGAATTTTATATAGAAGAGAAAATGTGTATTCATATATTCATCAATCCATGTTGGGAGAAAAATGTCAAGGTAAAGTCTGTCTCGTTCCCAAAACACCACCGGAGGCATGATTCATTTTCATGGAACTTACTTTCTGATGGAGATGACAGCAGAGGTGTACAGCTTTGAGGACAGCAGAGTTTCTATCATCAACCAGTACACCAGCTCAGCAGGTGGGCTGCAGTGATGTCTCCTGATCACAACAGAATCTTCTCAGGAACTGATGCATAGTGTGGTGTATGGATCCTTCATGGCTGTGGAGCCTCCAAGACATATTCGCTGAACCTGGGGAAGGGCCAATAAGTTCTTTAGTTGGCAGCTAAAGACCTTGGTTAACGTAGTGTGCGCATTCATACATCCTTCATGCAAATGTAAACTGCAATGCCCCTTTTGTCAAGTGCTGTAGTATTGAATACCATGTATCAAGATCCATAGAAAACACTCATCCCTGACTCATTAACCCTCTTCTAAGTCTTTATGGTAAGGAAATAGCCCAAAGTGAGGAAAATGGCCCTGTGAATGAACATGATTTAAAATTTCAAAGGAATAGGAACAATCTGAAGGCTCAGCAACAGGGGACAATAGTTACAGTATACCCTTGGTAGTCAATACAATCGCAGCATTGCTACATGGTCAGGGCTTATGATACACAGTTTTGCTGGAGGGCAGTCAGGGGGCTTAAAGCTGCATTTAGGTAGAGTGTGTGCTCTTTTTCCTTTGACTGAATCTTTATTTGAGGCTTTCTGTGGGAAATGAAGAAGGAGATTGTGCTTTCTGTGCTCAGTTGCTCAGTCGTGTCTGACTCTTTGCAACCCCATGGACTGTAGCCTGCCAGGCTCCTCTGTCCACAGGGATTCTCCAGGCAAGAATACTGGAGTGGGTGGCACTAAAACTCACCTCAATTATCTCTTCCAGAGCTGCCACTATTGGCAGATATTGCACGTGAATAAAATAATTGTTAGGAAGCTTATGTAGCAAGGTATGAAAAAACACTCATGGTATCTTGTCAAGGGAATAGAGCAAACCACAAAATTATATCTATATTGTGACTACAGTAATGCAAAAAAATGATAATAGTAAATTGAACCAGGTCTGGAAGGAAGCACAGAAAGACAGTAGGATTCATTGAGTGATAGAATTGCCAATAAATATTTTGTTCTTATTTTCTGTGAAGGCCATTTAATGCAACAAATATTTTTATGCTTTACAAAATTATCTTCTAAGTGTTAAAATTATATCTTTTCTTTGCCCATGTGTCCGTGATATTGTGGCAGTACTGTCACCTGCTCAGTGAGGATGACTTTGACACCTATTGTCTTTTGGCATAGTTAGATTCAATCTGGGCTCTGGGCAACCTGGCTACTTTTGATGTGCATGGATCCACAGAAGCAAAAGAAAAAGGCATCACTCTAGAAGGTCACTAGCCACATAGGCTTTTCCATCGGAGCTCTAAAAATATAACTGCTCATGTAAAATGATGGGGACTGCTGGTGAGATAGGAAACTGGCAAACCTCTTTGGCATTGTCTACTAAAGTCGGAGATATCCTAACACTGTGACCCAGAAATTTCACTCCTCGGAGAAACTATCGGCACATTTGCAGCAGTAAATATGTATAAGAATCTTTTTAGTTTATATTCCTATTCACTAAAACTGAAAAAAATGCCAGTGTTCATCAATGGTAGAATGGGTAAAAAAAAATGAGTAAATACACGGTGTCATCACATAATACTATATAGCAATGAATGTATACAAACTACATTTAGACTCAACAAAATGAATGAAGCTTATAAACAAGCAAGATATGTGGTATGACTGTTTATAAAGAGTTTAAAAGTAGGCAAAATTACACTATGCTATTTAGGGATGCATACAAAATTGGTAAAACTCTAAAGTAAAGTAAGGAAAAGATGGACTCAAATGTCAAGATAGTGGTTCCCTCTGGGGAGGGCAAGGAGTTGTGTTTGGAAAGAGGCATAGCGGGGCTTCTGGCCTAGCAATGTTCTTCCTTGATTAGTGGTGTTTAGCAGATTTTTCCCTCCTTGATTTCACATTAAGCAGTGGTACATTTGTGTTTTGCACTCCTTTCTTTGTGTACAGGATAGTTTATGTTTTTTAAAAAAAAAAGAGAGAGGAGACACTCATGTGTCAGTGAGCCAGTTAAGAAGACAGTTCTTCTAGAAACAGAAAGCACTTTCAGTTCATCCAAGTAGAAGCTGGACAGTGGAGGAGTTTGCTGAGACCTTGATTAATGAAATGGAGCCACCCCCAGGATCTATTTATCCAGGAGAATGGAGCCACCCCCAGGATCTATTTATCCAGGAGAATGGAGCCACCCCCAGGATCTATTTATCCAGGAGAATGGTTCAGAAACAGTACTTAATGAATAAATTTAAGCTTTTGAATTCCTCAAAGCAAGGTATTAGATGGACCACCAGGAACTATGCCTTTGAAAATCTCCAGGCAGTGGAGATAAGAGCCCCCTGGAGGCTGGTGCCTCAGGAGGAGGAGACCTCTTTAAGTTTCGGCCACGGGCTTCTCTGGACAACAGAGAAGTTGAGGTTGCAGCCTCTAGATCTGAATTAGGGTTGGGTTGCCCATCACTGTCACGGATGCAGGCATGTGTGTCAACTGACCAATCCCCATAGGGCTTGGTGGCCCATGAAACTGATCTGAGATGAAGGAGGAAAGGGTCTCAGGGACTGCTAGCCTGAAGGCAGGACAACAACAATTTTAAATGGAACCTAGAATGACAGAATAGTAAGAAGAGAGTTTTCAGTACATTTTGCCATGACCAACGAGGACACCTGGCTCACTGCCCTGCTTATAAATTTCTGCCCTGGAAAATTTAAGGGAAGTCTATTGAACCCTCCTCAAACTGACTTGGAAAGCAAATTTAGCCATTTGCTCCTTGATAGGTCAACATCAACTGGATGGTCTGCCTTAAACTAAACAATCTACCAAGAACCCCAAGTTTGTATTGATTACCTGTGCATTTGAAATCTATTGTCTGGGCTACTTACAAATCTGTAGGAATGGAGATGAATTTATACATTCTTGTCTGGTGGAGATGCAAATAATTTCTATCTGGTGGAAAAGATAATCCCAAAGGTTATGGTATGGCCTTTTGGACATTAACTAGTTTTGTGTATAACCCAGCAATTTTACACTAGCATTGTCAAAAAATACCGAGTTTCTTAAATGCTTTTTTGCTCAGTTGCTCAGTCACGTCTGTCTCTTTGCAACCCCATGGACTATACCCTGCCAGGCTCCTCTGTCCATGGAATTTTCCAGGCAAGGATACTGGAAAGGGTTGCTATTTCTTCCTCAGGGGATCTTCCCAACCTGGGAATTGAACCTATGTAACCTGTGTTTCCTGCTTTGGCAGGCTGATTCTTTAACACTGCGCCACCTGGAAAGTCTCAAATGCTCTTTGGACAAATTTTTAAATAAACTGGAAGTGAGAGTGAAAGTCACTCAGTCGTGTCCCACTCTTTGCAACTCCATGAACTATACAGTCCATGGAATTCTCCAGATCATAATACTGGACTGGGTAGCCCTTCCCTTCTCCAGGGGATCACCCAACCCAGGGATTGAACCTAGATCTCCCGTATTGCAGGTGGATTCTTTACCAGCTAAGTCAGGAGAGAAGTCTAAGAATACTGGAGTGGATAGACTATGCCTTCTCCAGCAGATCTTCCTGACCCAGGAATCGAACCGGGGTCTCCTGCATTGCAGGCAGATTCTTTACCAAAGACAGCTTTCAGAATGGGAGAAAATAATAGCAAATGAAGCAACTGACAAAGAATTAATCTCAAAAATATATAAGCAACTCCTGTAGCTCAATTCCAGAAAAATAAATGGCTCAGTCAAAAAAAGGGCCAAAGAACTAAACAGACAGTTCTCCAAAAAAGACATACAGATGGCTAGCAAACACATGAAAAGATGCTCAACATCACTCACTATCAGAGAACTGCACATCAAAAGCACAGTGAGGTACTATCTCATGTCAGTCAGAATGGCTGCTATCCAAAAATTTACTAACAATAAATGTTTTCCCACTGTTGGTGGGCAAACTAGTACAGCCACTATATGGAGAACAGTGTGGAGATTCCTTTAAAAACTGGAAATAGAACTGCCTTATGACCCAGCAATCCCACTGCTGGGCATACACACCGAGGAAACCAGAGTTCAAAGAGACACGTATACCCCAACGTTCATTGCAGCACTGTTTATAATAGTCAGGACATGGAAGCAACCTAGATGTCCATCAGCAGATGAATGGATAAGAAAGCTGTAGTACATATACACAATGGAACATTACTCAGCCATTAAAGAATACATTTGAATCCATTCTAATGAGATGGATGAAACTAGAGCCTATTATATAGAGTGAAGCAAGCCAGAAAGAAAAACACCAGTATAGTATACTAACACACACATATATATATGGAATTTAGAAAGATGGTAACAGTAACCCTATATACAAGACACCAAAAGAAACACAGATGTATAGAGCAGTCTTTTGGACCCTGTGGGAGAAGGCGAGGGTGGGATGATCTAAGAGACTAGTATTGAAACATGTATATTAATTATATGAAACAGATCGCCAGTCCAGGTTTGATGCATGAGACAGGGTGCTCAGATCTAGTGCACTGGGATGACCCAGAGGGATGGGATGGGGAGGGAGGTGGGAGGGGGTTCAGGATGGGGAACCCATGTAAACCCATGACTGATTCATATCAATGTATGGCAAAAACCACTACAATATTGTAAAGTAATTAGCCTCCAACTAAAATAAATACATTTAAAAAAAAAGAAAAATGGAAGAAATGATGAAAAAAAAAGATTCTTTACCAACTAAGCTATCAAATTCCTAAGGAAAAATAAAAGGAAGCTTCATGATAGACCATGTGAATCAGTTAAACAAGCTACAAACTGAGAGGGAAGATTAGCCAACCACATATCCAGCAAAGACATATCTTAAATACAAATAAAAATAAAAATTCAACACACAAAAAAATTCCCCAAGTAATCCAACTAGAAAATAGGTCAAAGTCATAAACATATATTTCACTGAAGATGGTAAATAAGGACATCAAAAGATGTTCACCATCATTAGCTATTGGGGAAGTTAAAAGATTTTCATTTCACAATAAGATATTACTATACACCCATCAGAATGGTGAAAATAAAAATTAGTGACAACACTAAATGCTGGTGAGGAATGCAGAGAAGCTGAATTACTCTTACATTGCTGGTGAGAAAGCAAAATGGCACAGCCCTCTGGAAAACAGGTTAGTGGATTTTTAGAAAACTAAACACACAAATACCACAAGATGTAGCAATTCTATTCCTGGGCATTTACCCCAGAGAAATGAAAACATATATCTAAATGAAAACCCATCTATAAATGTTCATAGGGGTTCATAGCATTTGTGTACCCATAACATTTGAGTTCGTAATAGCCCCAAACTGTAAATAGTCCAGAATTCCTTCAGTGGCTGATAATTCAACAAACTGTGACACAGCCTTACCACGAAATACTACTCAGCCAAAAAGAAAGAGAAAGCTACTGATACGTGTGGCAATTTGGATTAATCTCTAGGGAATTATGCTGAGTGAGGGAGAAAAAAAAAGAAGCCAGTCCTAAATGGTTACATACAGTATGATTCTATTTATTTAACATTTAAATGTTAGCATTTAACATTTCAATATTCAATACATAGATTTTAACATTATGAACTTTTAACATTCAACGTATTTAACCTTCTGCGTTTTACATCCTTTAACAAATCTAAACATTTATTTAACTTATTTAATATAACTTTTAGGAATAGAGAACAGATTAGTGATTTTCAGGGTTAGAGATCAGGAGGGTAGGTGGCAACACTTGGCAACTAGAGAGGAACCCCCACTTACCGCAACTAGAGAAGAGCTAGAGCTGCAAAGAAGACCCAGCACAGCCAAAAACAAAACCAAACAAACAAAAAAGATAGGAGGGATATTTCTTACAGTAAAGAAACTGTTCTGTGTTTTGCTTGTGGTGGTGGATGCATGAACCTACAATTGTGATAAATTATATAGAACGAAAATCCCATGAACAGAGGAGCCTGGTAGGCTGCAGTCCATGGGGTCGCAAAGCCAGACATGACTGAGCAACTTTATTTTCACTTTTCACTTTCATGCATTGGAGAGGGAAATGGCAACCCACTCCAGTATTCTTGCCTGGAGAGTCCCAGGGACGGGAGAGCCTGGTAGGCTGCCGTCTATGGGGTAACACAGAGTTGGACACAACTGAAGTGACTTAGCAGCAGCAGCAAACACACACATGGAGGAGGATATGGCAACCCACTCTTGCCTGGAGAATCCCATGGACAGAGGAGTCTGGCAGGCTATAGTCCATAGTGTCGCAAAGAGTCAGATATGACTTAGCAAAAAACACACACATGCAAATGAGTACAACAGAATAAGAATTCCTGGTGGTCCAGTGGCTAGGACTTGGTGCTTTCACTACCAGAGCCCAGATTTGCTCCCTGGTCAGGAAACTAAGATGCTGCAAGAATACAATTATCTCAACTAACATTTCAGCCAAATTAACACCACTGAAGTGACTTAGCATACATGCATGTCCTCTAACCAGTTTTTTTGTTTCATTGCGCACTGTGTTTGCCTATTGATTTGTAAATGAGCTTTATATATTAAGGCTCTTAACCCCATATGCAACATTTTTTCCAAAAATTTTTTTTCATTTTAAGTTATAATGTTTTGCAAAAGATCTTTATTTTTTTATATACAACTGTAAAAATTATATATTATACATTGCATGCCTGCTCAGTCTGTGGGATTTCCCAGGCAAGAATGCTGAAATGAGTTGCCATTTCCTCAGTTCAGTTCAATCACTCAGCCGTGTCCAAGTCTTTGTGACCCCATGAATTGCAGCACGCCAGGCCTCCCTGTTCATTACCTTCTCTCGGAGTTCACTCAGACTCATATTCGTCGAGTCCATGATGCCATCCAGCCATCTCAACCTCTGTTGTCCCCTTCTCCTCCTGCCCCCAATCCCTCCCAGCAGCAGAGTCTTTTCCAGTGAGTCAGCTCTTCGCATGAGGTGGCCAAAGTACTGGAGCTTCAGCTTTAGCCTCATTCCTTCCAAAGAAATCCCAGGGTTGATTTCCTTCAGAATGGACTGGTTGGATCTCCTTGCAGTCCAAGGGACTCTCAAGAGTCTTCTCCAACACCACAGTTCAAAAGCATCAATTCCTCAGCGCTCAGCCTTCTTCACAGTCCAATTCTCACATCCACACATGACCACAGGAAAAGCCATAGCCTTGACTAGACGGACCTTAGTTGGCAAAGTAATATCTCTGCTTTTGAATATACTATCTAGGTTGGTCATAACTTTTCTTCCAAGGAGTAAGCATCTTCTAATTTCATGGCTACAGTCACCACCTGCAGTGATTTTGGAACCCCAAAAAATAAAGTCTGACACTGTTTCCACTGTTTC
>SJYC01141237.1:0-37904 GCA_006408675.1 Madoqua kirkii | reverse complement strand
GAACATCGACATTCTAGGAATCAGCAAACTAAAATGGACTGGAATGGGTGAATTTAACTCAGATGACCATTATATCTACTACTGCGGGCAGGAATCCCTCAGAAGAAATGGAGTAGCCATCATGCTCAACAAAAGAGTCCAAAATGCAGTACTTGGATGCAATCTCAAAAACAACAGAATGATCTCTGTTCGTTTCCAAGGGAAATTCAATATCACAGTAATCCAAGCCTATGCCGCAACCAGTAATGCTGAAGAAGCTGAAGTTGAACAGTTCTATGAAGACCTACAATACCTTTTAGAACTAACACCCAAAAAAGATGTCCTTTTCATTATAGGGGACTGGAACGTAAAAGTAGGAAGTCAAGAAACACCTGGAGTAACAGACAAATTTGGCCTTGGAATATGGAATGAAGCAGGGCAAAGACTAATAGAGTTTTGCCAAGAGAACCCACTGGTCATAGCAAACACCCTCTTCCAACAACAGAAGAGAAGACTCTACACATGGACATCACCAGATGGTCAACACCAAAATCAGATTGATTATATTCTTTGCAGGGAAAGATGGAGAAGCTCTATACAGTCAGAAAAAACAAGACTGGGAGCTGACTGTGGCTCAGATCATGAACTCCTTATTGCCAAATTCAGACTTAAATTGAAGAAAGTAGGGAAAACCACTAGACCATTCAGGCATGACCTAAATCAAATCCCCTATGATTATATGGTGGAAGTGAGAAATAGATTTAAGGGACTAGATCTGATAGATAGAGTGCCTGATGAACTATGGACGGAGGTTTGTGACATTGTACAGGAGACAGAGATCAAGACCATCCCCGTGGAAAAGAAATGCAAAAAAAGCAAAATGGCTGTCTGGGGAGGCCTTACAAATAGCTGTGAAAAGAAGAGAAGTGAAAAGCAAAGGAGAAAAGGAAAGATATAAGCACCTGAATGCAGAGTTCCAAAGAATAGCAAGAAGAAATAAGAAAGCCTTCCTCAGCAATCAGTGCAAAGAAATAGAGGAAAACAACAGAATGGGAAAGATTAGTCTCATGATTACCCTTCCTTAATTTTGCAGAAGAAATTAATACATTTCACCTTTAAAAAATGGGAAATTATATAGTGATACAAGCTCTGATATGCTTAATCAAGGGATATTTCAAAATCTTGATATCAGAAAAGCTTTCCTTAATTAAGGCAGCATAAACTCATAATAGGGGTTCATATCTTTACAACATATTTCCATTAAGAGTGAAGCATAGTTTTATTTTTTTATGTCGCTTCATCCATTTTACTTTGAATAATCATAAAAGAGGCAAACTTATCAAAACTTTAACTATCTATAGCACCAGTCTCTAGAAACAGCAAAATATTTATCCTTCAACATGATGTTTCTTTTTTTTTTTTAACTGGATGATACTTTGTTTTACAATTTTGTGTTGGTTTCTGCCGTTCATCAACTTGAATCAGCCATAGTTATACATACGTTTGTTCCGTCTTAAACCTCCCTTCCACCTCCCATCCCATCCCACCCCTCTAGGTTGTTATGGAGCACTGGATTTGAGCTCCCTGCATAATAGAGCAAATTTCCATGGGCTATCTATTTTGCATATGGTAAAGTATATGTTTCAAGAAAATGAAGCATGATTTAAAAAATAGGGCATTTGGCCTATATTGACATGACTATATGAATTCCAAGGCAGAAATCCTGAGCCTTGCCATGGACAGAATAAGGTATACCATCTTCAGTATTTCTTTCATATCATTAAATGACAAAGCTCCAGTATTCATGTCTTGGAATCCATGTAGTCAAGACTGCAAAGAGCATGCTAGCAGACACCAAGCTTCATCAGAGCTAGTCTCTGAATCTTCACCATTCACACCAGTAAGAAAGGGTCAGATGAATACTTTCCTTAATTTGTGTCTATGATTGTGTCTCAGTGGCATCTTTTGTTGGATTTCAAGGAGGAAGAGGTGACAAGTTCCATGCTGACCTCCCACAGGTAAACAATACAGCTTAGAGTAAAAGGAATGTGGATCAAAGTTAATGTGTGTTGTTGTTTTTTTTTCATTCAGACTTGTAGGAAAAAAAATTGTACAGATTATTGGATATTTTAAATCCACATTCATTTTTCCTTAAATGAACATCTCCTACTGGCTGCCAGCAACAAACACTTCTTGCTAGTTTATTTATACCTACCATCCTCTTCCGTGGGTTGAACTGTCCCCACAGGGTCTTGCACCTGATTCTACTCAGTACTTAACAACTAATGCTGCAACACTGCACAGCCTCCTAGGCAGCCATGTCAGCAACAGTCATTAATGATTCTTTTGCACACTGAATTTACAAGAGCCCTCTGTCTTCCACCCCTCTTTCTCTTTTACTTTCTGTAACTATTCACAAAGTACACTCTGAAAAGAATTTCTAACTATATGCATGTGTAGGACAGTAAGTTCAATAAATGCAGCCTAGGGTATAAAGCTGGCTGCATCATTTCAGAAGATGATGATCAATTCTAACAATTGTAGCAATTAAACTGCTTGGTACTGGACTTTATATTAAGGGAGAAAAACCTTTGTGTTTCTTGGGCTGCTTTGGGTTGGGTACTTTATTTCTTGCAGCCAAACTGTGCAAAACTGATTCACTTTGCATTCATCAGACAGTAACTGCCCACCATCAATTCCACAGAATTTCTTGGACCCACACACACTCCCTCTCTCCTTTTGCCACAATGGAGAAGAATGTCCTTCCTCTGATCCAAAGCTGTTCAGCCACCCATGTTTGCTTTCCATCTGAGGATGTTGCTGTGGCTTCTTCCTCTGTTTTGCATCTTTAGCTTCTTATCCGCCATCCAAAGAGCATTCAAACATCCTCTTACACCTCAGTCAACCAACCAACAAAAATACCTCCCTTGATTATACATTCTTGTCTGCCAGCATTTCCATTGCTCTTCTCTCCTTCCCAGCCAATGTTCACAGGAGTTGTCTACACCCACTATCTCTACTTCCTTTCTTTCCTTTCTTTCTTCTAGCCCACCCATCTAGAAAAAACAGCTCTTGATAAGGTCACTGTGATGTTTGTATTACTAAATCTAACAGATGCTTCTCAGTTTCATTATCTCTAACTTCTTAGCAACATTTGACACTGTTGATTCCCAACCAGTTCGTAAGTCATTCTCTTTATTTGTCTCCTATGAGACCACATACCCTGGTTTATTATCTGTGGCCATGGTTCCACAGACTCCTGATTCCTCCTTCTCAAGCTGGTTCTGAATATCAGGGCTCCTCATGATTCCATCCTGGGCTCTCTTCTTGTGCTCTGCTCTATCATCCCAGAATGATCTTGACTGTATAGGCTGCTAACTCTCAAATGTATATGTCTAGTCTGATTTGCTTGCTGAGCTCTAGCTTTGCACAGATAATTACTAACTTGATTTTTCTATTTGGACAGCTCACAAGCATCTCAGACTTAAGATTTACAAAACAAAATTCTTCATTTTGACTCACTTAGATGTGCTCCCCCTTTGGTCTTCTATATCAGTAAGTTTCACCTTCATCTACTCAGATGTTCTTGCTAGAACAGTGGGTGGTCATCCTTGACATAGCCCTTATCTTCAATCTCATCTCCCTCCTTCAGCCTCAACTTAAATCCCAAATAAGGTATCCCTAAGTCCTATAGACTATACCTCTAAAATATTCCCTGTATCAATCTACTTCTTTCTGCTTCCATTCTAACCACAGTCCAAACCACCAAAAGCTTTTACAATGGCTTTTGAACTGATTTTCCTCTACCCACTTTCACTAAAGAACTGGGGCAATGGTTGTAAATATAACTTGAGCATGCCATTTCCCAGTTTAAATGCTTCAGTAGCTACCCATTGCACTTGGATAAAAATCCACTGTCTTTAAAATTGCCTTTGAAACAGTGCATAATTTATCTCCAACCTATCATCCCAATCTCATCAGATGTCTCTCTCCTTGACCCAACCACATTAGCCTTCCTCCATTCTTTGAGAGTGCCAAGTTCTTTGCCTATTCAAGGCCTGCTCAGTGTACAATACTCTGCCAAGCTGTGTCTTCTAGTCTGAATTTAAATGTCATTTCCTCAGAAAGCCCTTTCCTAATATCAACCCCTGCCAGTGCTCTATACACAATGCTGATTATTTGCCATATGCACTTTCCCACTTTTTTTTTTGAGCTTTTTCTAACAGTGTTGCTATGAATGTTTTTATATATGTTACAAGAGTTTCTCTAAGGCAGTGTTTTTGAAACTGTGGGTCCTAAGTTGCCTGTGGTTAGTAATGTCAAATTTTTTTAAGAAAAATAAGAAAGTAAAATAAATAGAAGCAAATACAATAGAAAATACTAAAGTACACAGCATGTAACAAGAATAAGCTTTGTTTTTTGAAACTTTGATTTCAGGTGTGTTGGGCGGGGATCATAAAGTAAAATAGATTTACTACTACAGGTCAAAGTCAAAAAAGATTGGAAGTCTACTACTTCAGGGTATATTTTAGGAAGCGATATCTTGGGTCACAGTGTTCTATTGTAGTTTTAAGCACAAATCTAGGAAATCAAGAGCTTCAATGGGGAGAAAATGAAATAAATCTTACATATACTGCACTTTGCCCTTAGTTTACTCATGTTAGTTTCCATAAACTTCAGTTCATATTAACAGTACCTTTTGAGAAAGGGGAAAATTCTTAGAGAAAAGTGTTTTACAAATATTGTATAAGAGGTCAGTTATTTATGTAGAATTCAGTGTTGTTTCAGTATACAGAGCAGTGACAGAAACCAGGAGTTCTGAAGGTTTAACATGCCTTCTCTTTTCGTAACTTTCCACATCACCAATTTACATTATGGCTGGAAATAAATCCTCTATGTTTATTTAAACACTAAAAGTGTAGAACACATTTATTTTATTGTATAAAACTCTATTGGAAAAATTCTGGCTGCTTAGGATAGTAATCCCCAATCCATGGACGAAATACCATCTCCATGTGCTGTTTTCTATTCTCGTTGCCTTTGGTGCCCCGTTGCCCTTTAACCTGCATTTATGGCACAGCAAAGAGCTGAAGCTGAGCCAGTTCTACGAGCCAGAGCAGACAGCTGCCTCTGGGTGGGCCTAGGGGAACTGAAGCACAGTCTGCTGTGAAGCATCTGTTCTATTGCCTGACTCGCCGCTAGAGTGACTCGCCTGGTTTCAGCCAGAAGACTCTTGTTAAAATCCAAATATTTTGTGGAGGAGAAAGTCACATGTTCAAACCACTAGTTTTAAAAGCAGTCAGGACCTTGAATGAAGGGGATGGAAAGAAGTTAGCTGCTAAGGCAGGCTGAGGTGGGAAACAGCTCCCACCTCTTCAGTGAAGGGGTAGCCTGCGTTCCCCAGCTGAATGTGGAAAAGAGGGCCTGAAGTCAAACTCTTCCTACTTAGCAGTTTTGCGCTGTGAACACTCTCCCTGATACTGTGAGGACATCTTGGAAGCACCAGGCATCAGTCAGCATTTCAGCTCCATTCTGTTTAACCTCATTTACACACTGCATCCACTGTGAGATCTCAGGTGTTGCCCCATGCTTGCATTCAAACACAGCTTCTGCGAAGCCAGTATTTGAAATACGGAAAACAACCAGGTTTAGATACCCATCCAGTTTATGCGTCACCCTTTTGTTTCTATTGTAATTATCGCTAGTCTTGCCTGACCCTTCTTTTAGCCAGTTTTGTTTTTTCAATCATCTCCAAATAGATATTCCAGTTGAGCAAAACCAGTATTGCCCTGTCGCCAACAACAAGAAGAGGAATGCTGGATTTCAAAAGCAATAAAAGAAAACAAAACCAGAGACCAGGTCTGTTTCTCTAGGACACATCAACCTTACACCGTTGCCAGTGTCACTTTTTATTAAAGATGACAAACAGATAAAATCCCTTCCTCGCTGATGTAAGACGTCTCTTGGTAAGGATAGTAGTAAAGAGAATTAAGGTCCAGGTTGACATTTATTTACTGGGCCAAGATTCTGCTGTTGGGGGATTTGTGGGTGAGAAGTGAACAGCTCACCTGATTCAGTTATATGAGACTTGACTTGATTTTGCTCCCAGGAGTCCAGGGGCTCTGGGGCAGGCTGGTGATAAGCAGAGTTCCTTACCTTCAGAGCCCACAATCTCTATCTTTCCATTACTCACTCTCTGGGTAAGGTTTTTCTTTCTTTTCTGGGTCAGGTTTTGATTAAACTTACTCCCAATGAGGCATGTGATAAATGTGGTTGCTTGCTGGGTTTTGACTTTCCTCCTGGAAATTCGCAATCCACATTAGGTGTTGAGAAGCCCCACATAGAAGGAACCTGTCTAACTTTGTTTCACCCTAAGTGTTTTATCCCAACTCTGTGCCTTTAGAATAACTTAACATTTTCAGGGGCTGCTAGCACTATGGCAAACATGTTTCTTTAAGTGAAATGAATGTATCTCTTATTCATTCATTCTTTCAACAAATGGCTACTGAGGCCTAGTATGTGCCAAGCACCTATGAATAAAATAATTACCTTCATGAAACTTATATGCTTTAATTAGCTTGTCTCCCCTATATTTATTGTATATGTAATGTAATTACATTACATTAATGTAATTCACTGATAAACATTAATAAAATAATCACACCAGCAGATATGGCTGAACCAGTGTGGCCCTGAAAGATTCTCTTCTGGATGACTGAGGACACCTGGAGGCAAGTGTTAACCAGATGAATGGGGTTTGAGGAGAACAACATTCTAGAAAGAGGGGCCACAGGGACAGATACTGAGCAAGAGGAGAAAGCACGGTGCTATTCAAGAAAGCAGAGGGAGAGCCTTCTTCCTGGTGGAGACTGAGGAGGTGGGTAGAGGCCAGACTATGTCAAGAAGCTGGCTGGGGAAGGGTTTGTTTTGGCCCCAGGGTTCCTTTCAGTGCTGCTGAAATCACACCACCTCCGCCTTGGGCGTTTGCCAGGTCCCAGGCTGCACAGCAGGCATTAGTGCCCCATTTTCCAGGAAAGGAAACAAAGGTCAGAGACGCAAGTGACCTTCCCAAGAGCGACTCAGGGGCAGAAGCTGGATTTAAATTCAAAGTCTGTCTGAGTCCAAAACCATGTGCCAAACTAACAAAGTCCTAAAGACAGCTGCCTGCCCATGAAGGCTGACACACGTGTTCCCTCCCAGCGCACCTGGCTCCTGAAGGTTTTGTCCCTGCGGGAGGCGTGGCCGGAGGATGACCAACATAGATGCCGCATTCAGCATCAGGAAGCGTGGGAATAGGACAGCAAAAACACCCTTCAGGACTCGATGGACAATTCTAAGTACAAAAAATAGACACAATTTTCCAATTCACGCTGTAGATTAGGCCGTACTACCAAGTGGAAAAGGGAAGCCCAGTGCCCTTTTGTGGTCTTGATTTCTCAATGGTTCTGAGTCCTGAAAGGCCTTTAAACATCTCAGGAGTATAAGCCTGTGGCCTTCACGCCAGCACAGCAGACCCCAGACCCTCTCTCTGAGGCTCCATCGCCTACAGAGGGATTGGTGATATGCATGTGGCCTGAGGGGATTCTTAGCTGCCAAAGTATGCTTGCTACTGGAGGGTGAGAAGGTGAAGGTGAAGGTGAAGGTGAAGTCACTCAGTCGTGTCCGACTCTTTGTGACCCCGTGGACTATAACCTACTAGGCTTCTCCATCCATGGGTTCTCCAGGCAAGAATACTGGAGTGGATTGCCATTTCTTTCTCCAGGGGATCTTCCCAACCCAGGGATCGAACCCAGGTCTCCCACATTGGAGGCAGACACTTTAACCTCTGAGCCACCAGGGAGGGTGAGAAGAGGGGTGTTAATTTCAAGGCTTTTAAGATCTCAGAGTCCTGCTTCATCTGTGGAGTAAAAACAGGTCCTCAAAGAGCTTTAATTCCTCTCTGGATTTAAACATAGTGTGGTGAGCAGGGCCAGAACCCAGTATCCTGACATCTTGTACCCTGTACAATTGTGTGCATGTGTGTGCGTGTGCATGACTACACACACACATACACATGTCACTTTTTATTAAAGATGACAAACAGATAAAATCCCTTCCTCGCTGATGTAAGACGTCTCTTGGTAAGGATAGTAGTAAAGAGAATTAAGGTCCAGGTTGACATTTATTTACTGGGCCAAGATTCTGCTGTTGGGGGATTTGTGGGTGAGAAGTGAACAGCTCACCTGATTCAGTTATATGAGACTTGACTTGATTTTGCTCCCAGGAGTCCAGGGGCTCTGGGGCAGGCTGGTGATAAGCAGAGTTCCTTACCTTCAGAGCCCACAATCTCTATCTTTCCATTACTCACTCTCTGGGTAAGGTTTTTCTTTCTTTTCTGGGTCAGGTTTTGATTAAACTTACTCCCAATGAGGCATGTGATAAATGTGGTTGCTTGCTGGGTTTTGACCTTCCTCCTGGAAATTCGCAATCCACATTAGGTGTTGAGAAGCCCCACATAGAAGGAACCTGTCTAACTTTGTTTCACCCTAAGTGTTTTATCCCAACTCTGTGCCTTTAGAATAACTTAACATTTTCAGGGGCTGCTAGCACTATGGCAAACATGTTTCTTTAAGTGAAATGAATGTATCTCTTATTCATTCATTCTTTCAACAAATGGCTACTGAGGCCTAGTATGTGCCAAGCACCTATGAATAAAATAATTACCTTCATGAAACTTATATGCTTTAATTAGCTTGTCTCCCCTATATTTATTGTATATGTAATGTAATTACATTACATTAATGTAATTCACTGATAAACATTAATAAAATAATCACACCAGCAGGATATGGCTGAACCAGTGTGGCCCTGAAAGATTCTCTTCTGGATGACTGAGGACACCTGGAGGCAAGTGTTAACCAGATGAATGGGGTTTGAGGAGAACAACATTCTAGAAAGAGGGGCCACAGGGACAGATACTGAGCAAGAGGAGAAAGCACGGTGCTATTCAAGAAAGCAGAGGGAGAGCCTTCTTCCTGGTGGAGACTGAGGAGGTGGGTAGAGGCCAGACTATGTCAAGAAGCTGGCTGGGGAAGGGTTTGTTTTGGCCCCAGGGTTCCTTTCAGTGCTGCTGAAATCACACCACCTCCGCCTTGGGCGTTTGCCAGGTCCCAGGCTGCACAGCAGGCATTAGTGCCCCATTTTCCAGGAAAGGAAACAAAGGTCAGAGACGCAAGTGACCTTCCCAAGAGCGACTCAGGGGCAGAAGCTGGATTTAAATTCAAAGTCTGTCTGAGTCCAAAACCATGTGCCAAACTAACAAAGTCCTAAAGACAGCTGCCTGCCCATGAAGGCTGACACACGTGTTCCCTCCCAGCGCACCTGGCTCCTGAAGGTTTTGTCCCTGCGGGAGGCGTGGCCGGAGGATGACCAACATAGATGCCGCATTCAGCATCAGGAAGCGTGGGAATAGGACAGCAAAAACACCCTTCAGGACTCGATGGACAATTCTAAGTACAAAAAATAGACACAATTTTCCAATTCACGCTGTAGATTAGGCCGTACTACCAAGTGGAAAAGGGAAGCCCAGTGCCCTTTTGTGGTCTTGATTTCTCAATGGTTCTGAGTCCTGAAAGGCCTTTAAACATCTCAGGAGTATAAGCCTGTGGCCTTCACACCAGCACAGCAGACCCCAGACCCTCTCTCTGAGGCTCCATCGCCTACAGAGGGATTGGTGATATGCATGTGGCCTGAGGGGATTCTTAGCTGCCAAAGTATGCTTGCTACTGGAGGGTGAGAAGGTGAAGGTGAAGGTGAAGGTGAAGTCACTCAGTCGTGTCCGACTCTTTGTGACCCCGTGGACTATAACCTACTAGGCTTCTCCATCCATGGGTTCTCCAGGCAAGAATACTGGAGTGGATTGCCATTTCTTTCTCCAGGGGATCTTCCCAACCCAGGGATCGAACCCAGGTCTCCCACATTGGAGGCAGACACTTTAACCTCTGAGCCACCAGGGAGGGTGAGAAGAGGGGTGTTAATTTCAAGGCTTTTAAGATCTCAGAGTCCTGCTTCATCTGTGGAGTAAAAACAGGTCCTCAAAGAGCTTTAATTCCTCTCTGGATTTAAACATAGTGTGGTGGCAGGGCCAGAACCCAGTATCCTGACATCTTGTACCCTGTACAATTGTGTGCATGTGTGTGCGTGTGCATGACTACACACACACATACACACTCAGTACACACTGCTTTCCATCTCAGCATGGTGTACATTGTGCCTGCTGTAGCCTCAGTCAGTTGAGTTCCAGGAATCCTGGAAGCTCTTATATCTGGTAACAATTCTGGTTGGAGATGCCCCAATGATATGTCATCTTTGGGGTTGAAATGTCCCTCAGGGTGCTCCCTTGGGCCAACCGTGCAAATACCCTCTAGCCTACATAGGGAGATGGTGAGAAACCTCAAGGATACAACTAATTCCTTTCCACCCTACCCGCCCTTTAGAACATCATTGCCCCCAGAGGCAACCCTTCTATAGGGCACAGTCTTTGAACGTGCATACATCTGACTTTAATTCATGGCTTTGCTCTGTGACTGTGGATAAGATGTTCAGCCTCAGTTTTTACATCTGTAAAGAGGATCTAATACCTTCCTACTGGCACTATTGTAATGATTAAGTGACATCACATAAACCAGTTCACAAAGCGCATGGTAAGTAAGCCCTGAATAACAACAGCAATCATTTTGTCAATGACTACCACGAGGTGAAGGGCCTAAGGGTAAGCAGGAAGGTCTAGCAAAGAAAGTCTGCAGCAGTGGGTCTCTGGTTGTGGTGACCCCAGCCCTTCACTCTCTGACCTCCAATTAGACTTAAGGGTCTCTGAATAAACTGACAAGTGGCCTAGGCTGTCAGCCGCCTTCCTGGGCCAGTGCATGTCTTCAGATTTGAGGCCACATGGAGTAGTAGATCAGGAATAATGCTTAGGTTAGTTAGTCCTGCTTTCATCTTTTCTGGTTATTTGATCTTAGGCAAATCATTTACACTCCCTGCATCTCACTTCTCCCATTTGCAAGATAAGAATAATAATGACATCTGTCCCATAGGACATATGTGCAGATTAATGAGGAAATTTGTTTTATGATGAAGGAAGAAGAGTAGCTGTTCATAATTTGGCCTCTGCTGGAAAACTTCCAGTAACAATTGAGTTCACAGAAAGGATTACATTATCGATCAGTTATAATTGTTTGAAGTTTCTCTTTATATTAAGTGGATGCCTGTGCTTCATCTCGACTCTGACACATAGAGATTTCACTGGACCAGCCTCAGACTCCTTAATCAGCAAGTGCAGGGACAGGAACTGGGCTTATATAGTTAAAACCCCCACTGGAGACTGTCCACCACTGATCTAGGGACCAAGTCCAACCTGGAGTTACAGCAGAGCACTCTGGGGCTAACATTGATGTGATGATGTTCTATGGATGACAAGGAAAGAAACCTACCCAAACTGTACCCTTGGACAGGAGTTTGTCTGGAGTTGGAAAAGTTATATGCGGAAAGTCCCCAGATGGATTAGACCTTCTAGATTTAACTGCAGTATCCTCCAAATGGCCCAAAGTCAATTTATTCCTCTAATGGTTGCCCCCAGGTATCTCTGAAGGGTGTTGGGGTGGGGGTAAGAGAGATCAACGAGAATGGCAAAGCAAATTTGGCTGATAGACTAAAAAGACTGAACAGCCCAGGCTCAGGAACTGTCAAGCAGTCTAGGCAGAACAAAGTAAGAACTGAGTGAGAAGGCTTCTGTATTGTGCCGGTCCTAACTGTGCCTGTATGTGCTTGAACTAAAATGCACACATGTTAAAGCAACAGGAAACTTTAGCCTAGATTGGTTGTGGGTACATGAGAGATTTAGCTTGTAGGTCAAGAAAGTGTCTTGCCACATAATGTGCCTTGTATAAGTTATTTACAGTGTAGAATGTAAGCAATATACCATTGCCCTTTGGCATTCTCAAAGGTTTGATTTCAGGACCTCTGTGGATACTAAAATCTGTGAATGCTCAAGTTCCTTATATAAACTGACATAATATTTGCAAATAACCTATAAATATCATCCTGTATACTTTAAATATCTCTAGTTTATTTATAATACTTAATATAATATAGGGGCTTCCCCGGTGGTTCAGAGGGTAAAGTGTCTGCCTGCAATGCAGGAGACCTGGGTTCGATCCCTGGGTCGGGAAGATAACCTAGAGAAGAAAAAGGCAACCTATTCCAGTACTTTGCCTGGAAAATCCCATGGACAGAGAAGCCTGGTAGGCTACAGTCCATAGGGTCGCAAAGAGTCGGACACGACTGAGCATAAATACAGTGTAAATAGTTCTAAATACAATATAAATGCTATGTAAACATAGTTGTAAATACAATGTATACTATGTAAATAGTTGCCAGTGTATGGAAAATTCAAGTGTCACTTTTCAAAACTTTTTGGAATTTTTATTTCTGATTGTTTTCATTTGTGGTTTGTTAAATCTGTGAATGTGGAGCTGGCAATACAAAGGGCCTATTGTAATTATATGAAAAATATACTATATTTTCCATGTTCTTCATCATGGAAAATACTTACATACTTGAAGTTTCTTTTTCGTATAAAATTATGCTACTTTCCCAAGAAGATTAGGAACTCCTTTGGGGAAAGGGATTCTGTCCTATATGGAATTCTGGGTATGTGGTAGGGGCTCATCAAATACTTGATGAAACATTGAATAATGTGGTACCTTGTGCTTTATGCTGCTAGCCATGTGTCCACGATAGGGCTGCCTTGGAAAGTACCACCCAGCACCTTACATCAAACTATGACACAACATCCCTGGGAAGCCCCCGGAAATTTCTCTGTTTGCTTTCTACTGAAGCCATCACCTAGGTGACAGGATGTGTGGGTCTCTAGAGACCAGGCTGATGGGATTAATTTTCTCTTCCTCTTTCCTCACAGTGCAGCTTTGTACATTGGTGACTGCTTTTTGTAGAAGGCAAGTTAGGTTGCAGACAGGCAGTCTCCACTACTCAATTCACTGGGTGTGGGTGTTTGGGGCCATAAGCAGCCTCCTGACTGCTACCCTGGGTGGGATTCATCTTAATCATCTGACTCCAAACCCACTTTTTTCCCTTTCTTCTCTTGTTTTTCAATTGATATGCGACATTATATTTGTTTCAGGCATACAACCTAATGATTTAATATTTGCATATACTGTGAAATTGTAACAGGAGGGAAAGGGACAGGGTACAACTTTTGAAGGAATGGCATAGCCCAAGGACACAACATAAAGCAATTAGAATCAAATGGGACCAAGATGACAGACAAGACTAGACCTTAATCCTCAATCAGCCAGTGAAATGACGCACCCAGAGGTGCCATGACAGTTCCAAAGTGAAAGTGCCTCAGTCGTGTCCGACTCTTTGTGACCTCCATGGACTATTCAGTCCATGGAATTCTCCAGGCCAGAATACTAGAGTGGGTAGGCGTTCCCTTCTCCAGGGGATCTTCCCAACCCAGGGATCGAACCCCGGTCTCCTGTATTGCGGCAGATTTTTTATCAGCTGAGCCACTAGAGAAGCCCATGACAGTTCCAAGGCACTGTTAAAAGAAGTGGCCTAAATCCAGGAAATCTCCACCCCTTCCCAAAAATAGTTGGAATAATCCTCCCATTCATTAGCAAACAAAATTACCCAGCCTATAAAAACTAACCACACCAAGTTTCGAGGCTGCATGTGCCCTCTGTGATGGCCTACACTCTGTCTGTGGAGTGTGCTTCTCTCTCTATCTGAACAAGTCTACTTCTAACCTATCACTGAATTCTTTCTGCAATGAGACATTAAGAATCTGAGCTTCATTAGGTCCTGAAACCAGGTACTGTGGGTTTTGGCTGGGTTTGAGTCCCAGCCATGTGTGTTCAAGTCCCAGGCAGGGTTTTGGTTGGGTTCAAGTTCTAGCCACCTGTGTTCAAGTCCCAAGCAGAGTTTTGGCTGGATTTGAGTCCCAGCCATGTGGGTTTAAGTCCCAAACTGGCTTTTGACTGGGTTTGAGCCCTAGCCACATGGGTTTGTGTTCAAGTCCCAGGCAGGGTTTGGTTGGGTTCAAGTTCTAGCCACCTGTGTTCAAGTCCCAAGCAGAGTTTTGGCTGGATTTGAGTCCCAGCCATGTGGGTTTAAGTCCCAAACTGGCTTTTGACTGGGTTTGAGCCCTAGCCACATGGGTTCAAGTCCCAATCTGAGGTAAACGGATTCAAAATGATCATCACATGAAGTCTACAGACAGTCTCTGAGTTATGGTAGTTCAGCTTACAATTTTTTGACTTTACAATGGTAAGAAAGTATTACGAATTCAATAGAAACTGTACTTTGAACTTTGATCTTTTCCTGGGCTACTGATAGGCAGTACGATCTTCTCGATGCTGGGCAGCGGCATTGAGCCTCAGCTCCCAATCAGCCATGTGACCAGCAGGTAAACGACCCACTAGCCTACAACTATTGTATATCCTGCAGCCATTCTGTTTTCTGCATTCAATAAATTAAATGAGATAGCTAACACTCTGTTATGAAACAGGCTTTGTGTTAGATGATTTTGCCCAACTATAAGCTAAGTGTTCTGAGCACATTCAAGTTAGGCTAGCCTAAGTTATGGTGTTTCTTAGGTTAGGTGTATTAAACACATTTTTTGACTTGTAATATTTTCAATGTATGGTGGGTGTATTGGGACATAACTCCTTGTAAGTCAAGGAATATCTGAAGTTTACACTTATCCATCCATCCAGCTATGCCTACATACTATACATAGTTAAAATTCTTTTTCTTTTCATGAGAATTTATGAGATCAGCTCTTTTAGTAACTTTCAAATATGCAATACAGTTCTATTAACTATAGTCACCAGGCAGTACGTTACATCCCTACTTGAAGTAACTAGAAGTTGTACATTTTAATCACCTTCACCCATTTTGCCCACACTCTACCCCTCTCCCAAAGTGTCTTAATAATCTGTCTTGCCTCTGCCATTTTGTTTTGAGACCCCTGATTTCTGAAGGTATAAATTGACTTCTGTCCAGGACTCAAGTTTCTTGGAATTTTCTCTCCTTCTAACCACTGAAGCCCATCATCAACTAATGTCCTGAAGTGCTATTGTGGTATAAGGCTTGAAATTAAGGCTCAATATTATATACTGCCTTGATATCTTGTAAAATCCAGGGGTTCTCAGCCTAACTACAAGTTCCCCTCCCTACGCTAATCTTGGGGTCAAGGTCGCCTAGCCAAACAACACTCCTTATCAAAGGGACCAAGCACAGGGCACGGTTATCCCTGAATAGCAGGGTTCAGCCCCCTGCCAGCTCACAGAATTATCCAAACAAGCCAATCACATCTTCCCGCGGGAATCCAGAGGCACCACACCCACCTGATCCCACAAAGCCTGTTTCTCATAGACACTCTGTGGCTGTGTTCCCTCTGTCCTCAAGTGCAGTCCCCATGTGGCCCTACACAGCAGGCAGTGTGCTTCTCCCCCAGGCTTTCAGTATACAGTAAGTCCCCTCTATACGCACCTTCAAGTTGCAAACTTTTATCAAAAATGCCAACGTGTGTTCACACGTCCGATCACATCAGGAGTGAGTGAAATTGCAGCTTGCCCTGCCTCCTATTGCTAAAGATCCTTCAACTCTACCATCACTCACCTCCTATCCACCTTCCAGTCAGTAACTCTTCATGCCTGTTCATTCAATGCCAGCCCCCGTATGTCAGCTGCTATACTGTACTACTATAAGATTACAGATGTTTTCTTTGTTTTTTTATGTATTATTTGTGTGAAAAGTATTATGAATCTATTACAATATGGTAGTATATAGCAGTGTTATTTGGACACCTAGGGTATCTTTGTTGGACTTACAAACAGTTTGGATTTACGAATGCGTGCTTGTAACAGAACTCTTCTGTATGTAGGGGACTTACTGTAAGTGACTAATAAACTGTGGTTGATCTCATCTGTACAGTGTGGAGTGTCAGGTGTTCAGCCATCTGCATAATCCCAGGGTGGGACTCCCTCCCTCACAGATGGGGTGAAAAGGGAGTGCTTAAAACGGTTATGCCCATACCACTCTTGAAATGGATCTTATGAAGTTGTTCTTGTGTCCCTTTCTCATCACTCCTAAGACGCAACTGTTCCTGCAGATTTTTCACTCCTTTGCTGCCCCTCTGGAGGGCTGTGGGCTGCATTTTCCCCTATTTACCCACCTTCACACTCAGCATGTTACCAACTCTTACACCACCACCACCAACATGGGCGAAATTCAGAAGCAACCTCTTCCAGGTCTGTACAAAATAATATTTGAGTATTTGCCTTTCTTTCTCTGGCAACATTAGTGTTCTCCAAATCCTCTTTAATATTTTACTACATCTGCCTCACCATCCTGAGGGTCACCCACACATCTCCTGAGGGTAAAGGGAGTTTTTGCCATGGATACTCAAATGTCAGTTATATGGTGAAAGTGAAATCGCTCAGTCGTGTCTGACTCTTTGCGACCTCGTGGACTGTAGCCTACCAGGCTCCTCTGTCCATGGGATCCTTCAGGCAAGAATACTGGAGTGGGTTGCCATTTCCTTCTCCAGGGGATCTTCCCGACCCAGGGATCGAACCCAGGTCTCCCGCATTGGAGGCAGACACTTTAGTATGCCTTAAAAACAAACAAACAAACAAAAACTACTCTGAGTAAGAAGTCACTTACGTTTTCACTTTCTTGCAACACCTAAGTTGACTAAAGTATAGTCACAGTAGAATGCACTATTAACTGATTAATCTACTTCTGGTGTGAGGTTTCTGCAGGGGGTTTTGACATGCCATCAGGAGCAGCAAAAGGCAAAAGACATCCTTCCTGTGTTGCCTCTACTGAATTTTAGTGGTTTCACATTCTAGGATTCTAGTGGAAACACATTCTAAGATGTAGATCTCCTTTCTGCAACTTAACCAACTCACCTAAAGATTCAGAAATTATATTTTTTTGGATTAGCTAGAAAATTTAGATGAATGTTTATCTGACCCCTGATTAGGGAAGGTATAAGTCTGAATGTAAAGTAAGAAAACATAATGGGAAAGGGTTATAGACCTAAGTTTATAGAATAGGTAAACTTCTGAAGGCTAAAATTAAAAAGTCCTAAATGAAGTTAAAGGTCAAATTGGGAAAAAGATGAAACATACACGGCTGTCAAAGAGTTTGACAGTCTTACTGTTAAAGAAATGCTCACAAAAAGGATATTTTTTCCCTGGTGGCTCAGATGGTAAAGAAGCTGCCTGCAATGCAGGAAACCCAGGTTTGATCCCTGGAGGAGGGAATGGCTATTCATTCCAGTATTCTTGCCTGGAGAATTCCATGGACAGAGGAGACAATAAACATTTATTTTTCAACATTCTGTAGCAGAGGAGAGGAGACTGGGGTAAAGAGTTGGACAAGACTAACACTTTCACTTTCACTTTTATGCTCCAATTGAAAAGTCATCAAAGGATATGATTAGGCAGTTAATGAAAAAGGTATCACAGACTACCAATAGTGCGATCCAAAATGTCCATCCTCTCTAGCAAACAAATTAAATTAAAATAAGACTAAGGTGCTAAGTCTTGCCCATAAAATTGGCAGGAGTGGACCCACCTTTAAAGTCCTGGTGGCAGACAGGGCTCATCTCTCCATGGAAGGTACAAACACCAGATACTCCCACCCCCAGCCCCTAGGCTGGGGCACTCAGATGTGATGACCCATGTCACTTGCTTGTCATGCTGAGAACCTGGGTGAGAACAGAACTCCTTCTGGCTGCAGCAGCAACATTCAGTGTCCAGGAGCTGCTGGGGCAGTGGTGCCAGCATGGTGTCTGATGTCCAGTGTCTTGTGTCCAGGCCTGGTGCCAGTAGTGGTGGCAAAGCAAGTGTAGGCTCCCTACAGCCTCAGTGGGGATGCCAGAGTTGTCCTGGCTCACTGGCTCTGAGGGAAGGATTTGCCTAGGGCTCTGGCTGCAGAGACTTCCTCCACTCCTGCCTGTTAGCTAAGCTTCAGGGTGTAGCAGCTTTCCTGACAAATCTGTGGGCTGACCAGCACCTAAATTCCTGCAGTGCTTTCTGCTGCTTGACTTGTTTAGGAATACATAAAGAAAGCTCTTCAATCTAATAATTTTACTTCGCAGGACATATCCCATAAGTAACAAGAAATGTGCATATTTAGATAAAAGGATATTCTTCTAAGCCCTGTTCAGATTAGCAAAAACACAGATCCAAATGTTCTACCATAAGGAATTAGTTAAATGGGTAATAACACATCTGAAGTATAGAGTATTATGTAGTAATTAAAAATCATATTCTTAAAGAATTTTACAAGATGTAAAAATAGTACTTATAATACTAGTTAAAGCGCAAAATGTTTGGTGCAAGTCCAACTTTTCATAAATAATCAAAATGTAAACAGCCACTTTCTCTTGGAAATAAATATGGGATATGGGTTTACTGGTGAGATTTTTCTTTCTGTTTATTTATATCCTCTAATCCTTTATAATGAACATGTACTTTTACCAACATCAGAAATTTAAACAAAAACTAAGTTAGAAAAAAAAGATGTATGTGAGATTTTTATTTATTGTCCAGTGGGTTAATTGATCTTTTATTTGGTTGTGTTTTGCTTTTAGCAGCTTGGTAATAAATCTTCAACTTTCAAAGGACAGGAACATCTTTAACAAACTTCTAAAGAAACCTAAACTCTGTTCTCTGTTCTCTGTACACTACAGACAGAACGTTTGCGTCCCCTTAAAATTCATCTGTGGAAATCCTAAGCCTGAAAATAGTGGTATTTGGAAGTGGGGTCTTTAGGAGGTGACTTGGTCATAAGAGTGAAACTTTTATGAATGGGATTAGTGCTTTTATTTTAAGAAAACAAAACAAAACAAAACACAGAGCTCTCTTAATCCTTCTGCCCTGTAGAACACAGTGGAAAGATTGTCAACCAGGAAGTAGGCCTTCACCAGATACCTAATCTGCTGATGCCTTGATCTTAGACTTCCCAGGCTACAGAATGTTGAGAAATAAATGTCTGTTGTTTATAAGCCACCTTCCCTGGTGGCTCAGATGGTAAAGAATCTGCCTGCAATTCAGAATACCTAGGTTCGATCCCTGGGTTGGGAAAATCCCTTGGAGAAGGGAACTACTACCCACTCCAGTATTCTAGCCTGGAGAATTCCATGGACTAAATAGTTCAAGGGGTCACAAAGAGTTGGACATGACTGAATGACATTCACTTAAGGAACTTATAGCAGCTTGAACTAAGATACTGTTTTTTTTTTTTCACAATTGCCAGAAGAACTGTCTCAATAAAACACTAGTTTTAACTTAGGAAAAATTTTTAGGTATTCAGTTAAATACTGAATGGAATTCAGTTGCCTACTCAAGGGGGGAGTTCAATTCCTGGGTCAGGAAAATCCCCTGGAGAAGAGAATGGCAACCCACTCCAGTATTCTTGCCCAGTATTCTTGTCCATTCCATGGACAGAGGAGATTGGTGGGTTACAGTCTACAGGGTCACAAGGAGTCGGACATGAGTGAGCAACCAACCATCATCATCATCATCACTAAAGGCAGGAGGTCTGATCTGGTGGGGAGATCAGAAGATAGATATATGTGCACTGTTGGAGGGCCCATGTAGGGGGGTGGATGGTCATAAAATAAACATAAACACTAAAAACCTAGGGAACATAAATATATCATCATTCTCCACTGAGAACATGTTAATTGTCTTTCTCTTATGCTGATGCTGCTGTTAATAACATTTATTACAGTGGCAGAATGCTTTACAGTTTATGAAGCACTTGTACTTGCCCAGATATTATTATTAGGCTCATTTTACTGGAGGGAAAACTAAGCCCTAGAGAAATTAAGTGATTTATTGACTGTCTCATGCTTATTATATGACAGTGAATAAAGTCAAAGTCACTTAGTTGTGTCCAACTCTGTGACCTCATGGACTGTCGTCTATGGAATTCTCCAGGCCAGAATACTTGAGTAGGTAACATTTTCCCTTCTCCAGGGGATCTTCCCAACCCAGGATTGAAGCTAGGTCTCCCACATTGCAGGCGGATTCTTTACCAGCTGAGCCACAAGGGAAGACCAAGAATACTGGAGTGGGTAGCCTATCCCTTCACCGGGGGATCTTCCCGACCTAGGAATTGAACTGAGGTCTCCTGCATAACAGGAGAATTCTTTACCAGTTAAGCTAACAGGGAAGCCACTGAGCCTAGAAACCGGGTCTTCTGATCTTTCAATTATTCTTGGAGATGGCAGAGCAAAGTGATAAAAAGCTTGGGCTTTGGAGCCCAACAAACCTGGGTACACACCCAGCTCTGGCCCTACCAACTGTGTGAACTCAGAGAAACTGCCTAGCCCCTCTCAGCCTGTTTCCTCATCTCTGAAGCTGAACCAAAGACACCAACCTCGGAGAGTACCTGTGAGAATGGAAAGTATTAGTCACTTAGTTGCGTCCGATTCTCCGTGACCCCACGGACTGTAGCCTGTCAGGCTCCTCTGTCCATGGAGATTCTCCAGGCAGGAATATGGAGTGTGTGGCCATCTGCTTCTCCAGGGGATCTTCCTAACCCAGGGATCAAACCCGGGTTCTCCTGAATTGCAGGCAGTTTCTTAACCATCTGAGCCACCTGAGAAGCTAGCTGTTATCACTGCTCCGCCCACCTCCTTGATAAGCCTTGTTTCTAGTCTCCCAGGACTAACATCCCTATTGTGGGTGGGTTGAATTTCTTCCTCCAGACATTCGAAACTCATATGCTGAAGTCCTAACCTCCAACTGCTCAGCGTGTGTGTCATGCTTAGTCACTTCACCCATGGCCAGCCCTGTGCAACCCTATGGACTGCAGCCTGCCAGCCTCCTCTGTCCATGAGATTTTCCAGGCAAAAATACTGGGGTGGGTTGCGGTGCCCCGCTTCAGGGGACCTTCCCTGCCCAGGGATCAAACCAGCGTCTCTTACGTCTAACTTGCATCGGCAGGCAGATTCTTTACCACTAGTGCTACCTTGGAAGCCCTCCAGTAGCTCGGAATGAAGCCTTATTAGGAAATATGCCAAGCGTCATGAGTTAAGGTGAGGTCATGCGAAATAGAAAGGGCCCCTCAGCCAAAATGACTGGTATCTTCCTAAAGAGAGGAAATTTGGAGACAGACATATACAGGGAGAACACCCTGTAAAGACTGGAGTGATGCTGCCATAACAAGGAATTAGCAGATGCTAGAAGAGAGGCCTGGAAGAGACCCTTCCCTCCAGACTTCAGAGGGAGCGTGGCCCTTGATTTTGGGCTTGAGGCCCCCAAGCTATGAGACAATACATTTTGGTTGTTTCAGCCAGGCAGTTTGTGGTACTTTGCTAGGGTAGCCCTGGGATGGTAATGCAATCCCTTCTCCACCATGGCTATGGTACCACTATATCTATTCACTGTCCCCTTGAAGTATGTTTCACCATCACTGGATTGTAATCAGCTTCCCCTTGTGATGCTTTCTTGCATCTAAGTTCACTCACCAGAGAAAGACAATGATAAGGAAAGTCTGTGAATGTTGGAGAAGTTCAGATCCGAGGTTTAAAAAATGTCTCCCTAATTATAAAAGTCTCATGACTGTAAAAGTTGCATTAACAATATACCTTGACCACTATTGAACTTAAAGTTGCCATTCACACTTTTACTACATAAAGTTCCTTTTACTATTTGCAATTTCCAAGGATTAGACATGACCATTTTGGCAGGGCCATGACCCTGTTTACCTGAGTTTAAGAATGTTTTCTTTAAAAAAAAAAATTGCATATTTATAAATATGTATTTTCTGAATTAAAGAATTATCCTGGTAAAATACTAAGGACCCACACTCTCCTTATTTACAATTTCTGAACTCTTCAGGCTATGGTAACTTGTAAGAATGTCCTTACTACATTTTGATTTCCAATTAAGAACTAGCAACTTGCAAGTGTCAATTTTGGACTCAACACTTTAGTTAGTTAGACATCTTTGGGAAAGAAGAGACAGTCTGTTTAGTCCCTTTTAGTTTTCAAAATTATAGACCTTGGGTTTAGGATACTACAGAATTTCTCTAACTACTTCAAAAGATGTGGTTAAATTCTCAACATTGCATCAAGATGAATTTATTTTTATTTACCTTAACTTAAAAATATATATATGTTGTATACATTTGGGAAGGTAGAAAGATCTGTGTTGCAAAAAAAAAAAGAAAAAAGCTGTCAAGCATCAATACATTATAATACTGCTAGGAGAAGGGGTAGAAATTATGGGCTTAGATGCTATATGAGTTATCTATTGCTGTTTTTAATTTAGCCACAAATTTTTGTGACTTAAGCCAATATTTGGGTCTTATCCCACAGTTTCTGGTCAGTTATCTGGTGAGGTTTAGCTGGGTGCTCTGGCTGTAGGGCTCTCAGTCTTCAGCCAAGGTGCTAGCTTATCTCAAGGCTCGTCTGGGGACAGATCTTGTAAGCTCATTCATGTGGTTGTTGGCTGGATTCAGTTTCTCGCAGCTGCTGGACAGGCTTTGCTCCTTGCTTGCTATTGGCTGAAGGCTGTCCTTAGTTCCCTGCCAAATGGGCCTCTTTATTTGGAGGATGGCTTACACCATGATGATTTCCTTCTTCAGTGCTAACATGCTAGAGGGCAAGGGAGAATTCCAGCAAGACAGAAACTCTTTCGTAACTTAATCTTAGAAGTGATATCTCATCACTTTTGTCACATGCTGTTTGTTAGAAAGCAGTCATTAGGTCCAGCCCACTCTCAAGGGGAGGAGATTACACCAAGATGTGAATACCAGGATTTGAGGATTGCTGTGGCATTTTAGAAGGCTAACTGCTACAGATGTTAAGCATAAAGATAAGGATCTACTTCCAATGGCTTCTTGAGCTCCTCCCATTCATTCTTTATGACTTTTTCCTTAATTGTGGTTGACAGTCACACTGGGTTTGTCATTATCCCTACAGAAATGAATGCAACTTGCTTTTTGGCTCTGTCATTTCCAACATGTTTTCAGTTGTTTATAGATTGCTCAGTGACTTCCAACTATGTGCATAATGTTAAACTCCAGGATTGCTGCCTTAAAGTGAAAATTCCATATTTCCATCAGTATAATATTTCCAAAATGCTTACTAAACACTTGCATGGCTCATCAATGCCCTTCAGAAAAACTTGAACATAGAATGCAAGGACCTCAGTTAGCAGCAAGCCCCACCTTTCTCCCACAATTTTTTACTGCTTTGCCCACCCTCCCACCTCACCAGGCACTACTGAATTACTTAAAGTTGCTTGAGAACACAATTTCTTACCCAAGACTTAGAACAAATGCCATTTCTGCTCTAAATCATTTTCCCCTCCCTGCCAGCCTCACACCACCACTAACTTCTTTCTCCCTGTTAACATGATTCAGTCCACAGTCTATGTACATATTTCTGTCAAGGGACTTTATATACTAATTGTATGCTTAAGTGTCTGACTTATTCTGCTCTCAGAAGAGTCTGCATATTCATTTTACAATATTCCTATGGTACTCAGTTTTTCCCCATTTTATCACAATGCACGTATTATAGTTGCTCATTTTTCCATCAGTTACTCCTCTACAGCAAGGTTTTTCAATCCATTAGTGGGTTGTAAAACCAAATTAGTAAGTTATACCAAAAGTGTTTAAAATAATTTCTTATTGTTGTTAAGTCACTAAGAGATGTCTGACTCTTTTGCAACCCCATGGGCTGTAATCTGCCCAGCTCTCTGTCCATGGTATTTCCCAGGTGAGAATACTAGAGGCAGTTGCCATTTCCTTCTCCAGGCGCTCTTCTTGACCCAAGGATTGAACTCACATCTCTTGCATTACAGTCAGATTCTGTACCACTGAGCATCAGAAAATCCCTGTTTAAAAGATAAAGATAATACCCCCCCCCCAAAAAAAAATCAGAGTTCTACTGTGTATCAAATAGACTTCAATTTAAAAAAAAGAAAAAGTTGAAGTTCACTTTGTATAGGAAGGGTGTCTGTATGTTTTATTTTTCTTCAGTTTATTTTATATAAATGTATATATATAATATACAAATTGATAAACTTAAAATGTCATGTATTATGTGCAAAGTGAAGCAATTGTCTCTCTCTTTCTCTCTTGCTCTTTCCATACTTATACACATATACACACATATTTGTGCTAGGTCACTGTCAAAAATGGTTTGAAAAGCACTGCATTTAAGTATAAGCTCCATTAGACTGGGAATATGTCTTATTCTTGATTATTTCCTGGCCCTAATAAAAATTTATGACCAACTCTCTGGGAAAACAAATGAAAAAACTCATATACACCAAAGTTAGCCATGGAATTCTGCATTTCCATGTGATTCTTAAAACTGCGTCTGTGTCTAATACCCTGGACCAGCTACATAATTTGCTGGGCCCAAGACAAAATGAAAATGTGGGGCCCTTGTTAAAAATTTATTAAGAATTCCGAGATGATGACAGCATAGTATTAAATCAAGCACAGGGCCTTTTAAAAAAACTTTTCATTTGTTTTTAATTGAGGGATAATTGCTTTACAATTCGGCACTGGTTTCTTCCATACATCAACCTGAATCAGCCATATGCATGCATATGTCCCCTCCCTCTTGGACCTCCGTCCCACCTCCCATCCCATCCCAGCCCTCTAGGTTGCCACAGAGCAGCTTTGAGCTCCCTGAGCCATACAGCAGATCCCCACTGGCTGTCCAGTTTACATGTGCCGCTGTGTGTTTCAACGCTGCTCTTTCCATCGGTCCCACCCCCTTCTTCCCTGCTGTATGTCCCCAAGTCGAGTCTCTATTTCATCTCCATTGCTGCTGAAAATAGGTTCATCAGTAACATCTTTCCAGATGCCATGTATATGATATTTGTTTTTGTCTTTCTGACTTACTTCACTCTGTATAGTAGGCTCTAGATGCATCCATCTCTTTAGAACTGACTCAAATGCATTCCTTTTTTGGGCTGAGTAATATTCCATTGTATAAATGCACCACAGCTTCTTTATCCATTCATCTGTTGCTGGGCATCTAGGTTGCTTCCATGTCTTAGCTATTGTAAATAGTGCTGTGATGAACATTGGGGTGCATGTGTCTATTTCAATTATGGATTTCTCAGGGTATATGCCCAGTAGTGGGATTGTTGGGTTATACGGTAGTTTTATTCCTAGTTTTTTATTGTCCTCCATAGTGGATGTAGGAATACATAGGAACCTGGAATGTCAGGTCCATGAATCAAGGCAAATTGGAAGTGGCCAAAGAACAGTTGGCAAGGGTGAACGTCGACATTCTAGGAATCAGTGAACTAAAATGGACTGGAATGGGTGGATTTAACTCAGATGACCATTATATCTACTACTGTGGGCAGGAATCCTTCAGAAGAAATGGAGTAGCCATCATGGTCAACAAAAAAGTCCAAAATGCAGTACTTAGATGCAATCTCAAAAACGACAGAATGATCTCTGTTCGTTTCCAGGCAAACCATTCAATATTATTTAAGTCTATGCCCTAACCAGTAATGCTGAAGAAGCCAAAGTTGAACGGTTTTATGAAGACCTACAAGACCTTTTAGAACTAACACCCAAAAAAGATGTCCTTTTCATTATAGGGGACTGGAATGCTAAAGTAAGAAGTCAAGAAACACCTGGAGTAACAGGCAAATTTGGCCTTGGAATGCGGAATGAAGCAGGGCAAAGACTAATAGAGTTTTGCCAAGAAAATGCACTGGTCATAGCAAACACCCTCTTCCAACAACACAAGAGAAGACTCTACACATGGACATCACCAGATGGTCAACACTGAAATCAGATTGATTATATTCTATGCAGCCAAAGATGGAGAAGCTCTATACAATTAAGAAACACAAGCTGGAATCAAGATTGCCAGGAGAAATATCAATAACCTCAGATATGCAGATGACACCACCCTTATGGCAGAAAGTGAAGAGGTGCTAAAGGGCCCCTTGATGAAAGTAAAAGAGGAAAGTGAAAACGTTGGCTTAAAGCTCAACATACAGAACACGAAGATCATGGCATCTGGTCCCATCACTTCATGGGAAACAGATGGAGAAACAGTGGAAACAGTGTCAGACTTTATTTTTTTAGGCTCCAAAATCACTGCAGATGGTGATTGCAGCCATGAAATTAAAAGACGCTTACTCCTTGGAAGAAAAGTCATTACCAACCTAGATAGCATATTCAAAAGCAGAGACATTACTTTGCTGACTAAGGTCCGTCTAGTCAAGGCTATGGTTTTTCCTGTGGTCATGTATGGATGTGAGAGTTGGACTGTGAAGAAGGTTGAGTGCCGAAGAATTGATGCTTTTGAACTGTGGTGTTGGAGGAGACTCTTGAGAGTCCCTTGGACTGCAAGGAGATCCAATCAGTCCATCCTGAAGGAGATCAGCCCTGGGATTTCTTTGGAAGGAATGATGCTAAAGCTGGAACTCCAGTACTTTGGCCACCTCAAGCGAAGAGTTGACTCATTGGAAAAGACTGATGCTGGGAGGGATTGGGGGCAGGAGAAGGGGACAACCGAGGATGAGATGGCTGAATGGCATCGCGGACTGATGGACATGAGTCTGAGTGAACTCCAAGAGATGGTGATGAACAGGGAGGCCTGGTGTGCTGCGATTCATGGCTTGCAAAGAGTCGGACGCGACTCAGTGACTGAACTGAACTGAATAGTGGATGTATCAATTTACATTCCCATCAACAGTGCAGGACGGTTCCCTTTTCTCCACACCCTCTCCAGCATTTATTGTTTGTAGATATTTTGATGGTGGCTATTCTGACCAGTGTGAAGTGATACCATATTGTAGTTTTGATTTGCAATTCTCTAATAATGAGTGAGAGTCATAGAAAAAGCAAGAGAATTCCAGAAAAAACATCTACTTCTGCTTCATTGAATATGTTAAAGCCTTTGACTGTGTGGATCACAACAAACTGTGGAAAATTCTGAAAGAGATGGGAATACTGGACCATCTCACCTGCCTCCTGAGAAACCTGTATGCAGGCCAAGAAGCAACAGAAGCAGACATGAAACAACTGACCGGTTCCAAATTGGGAAAGGGGTACGTCAAGGCAGTATATTGTCACCCTGCTTATTTAACTTATATGCAGAGTACATCATGTGAAATGCTGGGCTGGATGAAGCTCAAGCTGGAATCATCATTGCTGGGAGAAATATCAACAACTTCAGATATGCAAATGACGCCACCCTTATGGCAGAAAGTGAAGAGGAAGGAAACTGATGATGAAGGTGAAAGAGGAGAGGGAAAAAGCTGACCTAAAACTCCACATTCAGAAAACAAAGATCATGGCATCCGGTCCCATCACTTCATGGCAAATAGAATGGGGCTAAAATGGAAACACTGAGAGGCGTTTTTTTCTTGGGTTCCAGAATCACTGTAGATGGTGACTGCAGCCACAAAATTAAAAGCCACTTGTCCTTTAGAAGAAAATCTATGACAAACCTAGACAGCATATTAAAAAGCAAAAACAGCACTTTGCTGACAAAGGTCCGTATAATCGAAGCTATGGTTTTTCCAGTAGTCATGTACAGATGTCAGAGTTGGACCAAAGAGAAGGCTGAGTGCAGAAGAATTGATACTTTGGAACTGTGGTGCTGGAAAAAACTTTTGAGAGTCCCTTGGACAGCAAGAAGATCAAACCAGTCAGTCCTTCCAATGAATATTCAGGAAATCAACCATGAATATTCACTGGGAAGACTGATGCTGAAGCTGAAGCTCCAATACTTTGGCCACTTGAGAAGACCCGACTCACTGAAAAAGAGCCTGATGCTGGGAAAGATTGAAGGCCGGAGAAGGGGATGACAGAGGATGAGCTAGCTGGATGGCATCAGTGACTCAATGGTCATAAGTTTGTGCAATCTCTGAGAGATAGTGAAGGACAGGGAAGCCCGGCATGCTGTAGTCTATGGGGCTGCAAAGAGTCAGACATGACTGAACCACTGGAGAACAAAAACATTATGGCAAGTCTAGAAATCAGATTTGTCCCTCTTCCCAGGTTGTTTTTACAGCTGATTGTTGTTTGTTTAACAACTTTCTGAACTAGTTCTGTAAAGTCTAAGTATCTTATTTGTCATGTGTACTGAAGCCTCTGCTCAGCTAGCTCAGTAGTCAACTAATCACTGGACAGAAATTTCCTTAAATGCCTGGGACTGGTAAGTCTTCCAGTGTTTGCTAAGGGTCTGTAAGCATACTGGGGCACACTCAGTCAGGCAGTAAACAGCCCTGCCTTTGGTTTTACTGCCTGCTTTTGAGGAGATTCAAAGTTAGCAAGAGGTGACAGTTTAGGCTTTCTTGGATCTTTCCTGAGCATGCAGTTACCCCTGGGCGGATGCATAATATGCAGCTATGTATCTGGTTGGACCTCTAGAGCCTCAGGAGTACATTGGCACTTTTCAAAGCCCCCTTATGGACATTTCAGTCCCAAACTGTTCCTTTTAATCTTTTTTGATTGGCCGAATGTTTGTTCCAGCTCTTACCGACTGTTTCAGATGACCATGATGTTAAAAAATTGTTGTTGAGGGGAGGGCACTAGGAGGGGCGTTCAGGATGGTGGGATACATGTACACCCATGACTGATTCATGTTGCTGTATGGCAAAAACCACCACAATATTGTAAAGCATTAGCCTCCAATTAAAAGAAACATATTAATTTTAAAAATTGTTGTTGATTATTTTTGACAAAATTCCCCAGAGAAAAAGCTGTTTGTACTAAGAAAACTTTGAGTCAGGTCAAATAAAGGCAACCGTGAAAACGAGGTCTTCTAGGAAAGCAACATGCAGGTCACTAATTTCAATTCTCTGGGAACTGGACTTTGCAGGAAGTCCAGCTCCATTCTGACCTCCGTCAGTGGTTGTCAGGCTGCTAATTTTTACCATAATTGCATGGTTGTTGGTTTTCAAGGCTACCATGGAGCTAGAGAGGAGAATATGGGAAGACAGTGAGTTAAAACACCCCAAAGCTCATGATTCTTGTCAAGATTTAACAGTTTTTCTTGAGTAAATATTCCTAAGATCATTGGCAAGCCTTTAGTTTACTTTCAGAGTCGTAAGAAAGTCAGAGCCCTGATTCTGACAGTTTTCCCCAGTGTTCTCATTGCTTTCATAGAGGAAAAGATTTTCAGAGATCCTTACTCCATTTTCAGTGGTGTCTTGTAGCACTTTCTAAAACCTAAGGTCATCATTTTAATCAATAGACTTAGTATCACTTCTGCCGTATTCTCTGGTTAAGACTGCTACAAAAGCATTACCTATTTCAAGGAAAAAGTCTTTATGGGGGAATGGTGGGGTTCTAAGGGAACATGGGACTGAAATACTGTTTCTGTCATTTCAGGAAAATGCAATTTGCCACAGTCCATCCTCTAACCACAATAATTCACAGCTCTTCCCACATGCAAAATTCCCTAACCTCTTCCCCAAGAATCCCTAAAATATACCATTAAGGCAGCAGCATTAGTTTCAAAGTTCAGAATTTCATGATCTAAATCAGCTCTAGGAATGAATGATATTTCTTGTGTATTGTTCCTTGGGCACAGCTTCCTGAGTACCTTTGATCCTTTGATCTAAAGACCTACACACAGTCAAGTTATCTACCCTGAACATATCTCAAATACAGTGTTAAGATAATTGCCATCGATAATCCATTCAAAAAAGAAGAAATAAGAACAAAGTTGTCACTGGCCCATAGCAAAACTAAAATCCATTTGGGTACATGTTGCCAGTTCTTTAATTATGGCTTAGCCACTGTACCTAGAAATGATGCTCCGCAGCTCTTTGCTTTATTCCCTAAGCCCTCAATTCCACTCTCTGTATTACTCTTACTTTTTCATAACTAACTTGAATTTGCAGATAAGTAATTTTCTCAGCTTGCTTCTGGCCCATAGTAGTTTGGGCATGCAGAGTTCTCCCTTTTTTGCTTCCTCTGTCTCTTTTTTAACAAGCTCATAAAATTCCATTAAAACTTTGTGGATTTCTATGTATCAGTTTGTACTGGAATCTATTCCATTGAGCTAAGTCTCCCTACATTGGGCTCCCTGTATGCCTGCCGTGGGAAACACCCTTAAGCCTCTTGGACACTACTTTTTAATGGAGAGTATCTATGGGGCAGGCCATTAGGATTCTTAGAGGGACTCGTGATTATTGTAAATGGTTTACGAGGCACCACATTAGATCCTTCTGAATTTTTAAAAAAAGGTTTAAAGGTACACCTTTGACTTCTTTTGTAGAGTCTCTTCCTAAAAGAACCCTTGATTAGATTTCTTCCAAGAAACTGTTCCTTACTTTGGCATCATTTGCTGTCTGGAGAGACTAGGAATGAAAAACAGTTTTGTCTTTTTTAATCCAGCAAGCCCTGGCTCTTCCTTTATGTTACAGATCTTTCTTTAGCTTCTCTCTCTCCTCTCACATTTTACTAAGGCACCTAGGAAAAGCCATGGGTTGTATCCATCATTCTGCCTGGAAATTTTCTTAGCTAGATAATCCAGTCAGTTAGGCAAATTCCCTCTGTTCTACTTTACTCCAGTCAACAGTGTTGCTAATTTTTTTGCCTTCGCATGAAAAGAGTCTATTTTCCTCTAACTTCTGATAACATTTTCATCGCTTTCTTTTAGTCTTTATCAGTAAGTTTCTTGAGGATTGCAAACTTGCACTAACAGTGTCTTCAAGACTCTTTAGACTTCAGCTCTCTTGATTGTCTTTTCACCTTCTGCCTACCTCTTGGTCTGAAAGCTGTCACCTTGTGTGCTGAGTTTTGTTACAATCCCACTCCATTCACAGGTACAAAAATATGTTCCAATTATCTTTTGCTCTGTAAGAAATTTCCCTAATATATAGTGACATAAAACAATAATTTGTTATGCTGATGGGTTCTATGGGTCAGGAATTTGGGCAGGATACAGTTGAGATGTATCTGGTCTATGTTGTCTAGGACATCAGCTGGAAGGCCTCAGGTCCTGCTTTACCTGGAAGGCCTGATGTCCTGCATCTGGTCTATGTAGGACATCTGGTCTATGTTTTCTGGTCTATGTCGTCTAGGACATCAGCTGGAAGGCCCAAAGGTTAGCAGTAATTTGATGACTAGGAAATTAGCTGAAGGCTTATTGACTCACACATCTGATTACTGATTCTCTTGATGTCAGCCTGCACTTAAGCCACAACTTACAGTGACTTCAGATACCAACTACTCAAAGTTGAACAAATCTTAGAGGTTAAGGGCATAGTCTTCCTTAAGACTATACTCACTTCAGATACCAGTTGTAAGCTTGGGAATCTACAGGTCATCTTCACTTCTGACCAGCTGGCTGCAAATTCATAGGTTCCCATTAACACCTCCAGAATGGATAATTCACTTGTATACTCACAGAGCTCAGGAAAGTGCTATACTTATGATTAAATTAAAGGATACAAATCAGAACCAGCCAAAGTGAGAGACACATAGTGAGGCTTAGGAGAGTTCCAGATGTGAACTCTCCCTACGGAGTGAGGACATGTCACTCTGCCAGCATGCCCATGTGTCAAAATACGCAGAGTATTGCCAACTGTAGAAGTTCACCCAAACTTCAGTGTCCAGAGTTTTTATTAGGATATCATTACAGAGGCATGCGTAATTAAATCATTGGCCATGTGACTCAAGCTCCAGCTCCCATCCACCCCCCTTAGGTTGACGTTGTGTGTGTGTGCTTAATTGTTCAGTTGTGTCGGACTCTTTGTGACCCCATGGGCTGTAGCCCACTAGGCTCCTCTGTCAGGCAAGAATCTTGGAGTTGGGTTGCCATGCCCTCATCCAGGGGATCTTCCCAACCCAGGGATAGAACCGAGGTCTCCCACATTGCAGGCAGACTCTTTACTCTCTGAGCCACCAGGGAAGCCCACAGCTTGGCCTAATATGACCCAGTTCAAAACTCCAACCCCCTTATCACATGGTTGGTTTTTCTGAATGGGCAGCTTCCATCCTGAGTCATCTGATTTATTTAAACTATCTAAGTCACTTCATTTTTTGCTAATGAAGATATAAGATATCAAGGAACATGATGAATAACAAAAACTGTCCTATCACTTGGGAAATTCCAAGGTTTTACAGACTGCTTCTTAGGAATGGAGAACAAAGGCCAAATTCTTTTTTACATAAGCTGTCAATTAGAACACCTACATATGGCCTCTCCAGGTTACCTGGGCTCCTTTACAACATGGCCCTGTGGTTCTAAGCGTAAACACGCTGAAAAAAGAGAGAACTAAGTAGAAACTGTATTGCCTTTTATGACCTAGCCTCGGAAGCAATGCAATGTCACTTCAGTCACATCCTATTTATTGGGGCAGGTGTAAAGACTCACCCAAGATCTCAATGAGAGAACAGCAAGACTTGGAAGAGGAGAAATAGACTTTTTTCAAGCAAATGAATATAAGGGCCTTTTATGAAAAACAAGTCTGACATAACCATCGAGTCTAGAGCCCCCCTGAAAAGCATAAGTGTTAGTCGCTCAGTCGTGTCTGACTCTTTGCAGCCCCATGGACTGTAGCCCACCAGGCTCCTCTGTCCATGAAATTCTCCAGGCAAGAATCCTGGAGGGAGCAGCCATTTCCTTTTCCAGGGAGTCTTCCTGACCCAAGGACTGAACCTGGGTCTCCTGCATTGCAGGCAGATTCGTTGCTGTCTGAGCCACCAGGGAAGCCCATTAAATCCTCCTACAGGTTTTCAAAATCTTTGACAAGTTGGCCTCCTACTACTTTTCCTTTGAGATATCTAATTGCTTTTTCACACTTTGCTTCTAGTTCAGGTAAGAGAGTCATTCCCATCTCAAGGATTCTGGACACAGCTTTCTCCTCACCGAAAAGTATCCTCCCAGTGAAAATCTAACCCATCCTTCAAGGATGACCTTTATCATGACATTTGTGAACCAACTGACAGAAATCTCCATTTAAACTAGCTTAACAGAACAGAGAATTTATTGCCTCAAGAAACTGAACGCTCCAGGAAAAGGAGCTGGCTTTGGGCATGCCCCAGGTCACTCCAGACTCTCCTGTTCATTACTTCTAGCAATCACAGAGAAATAGTGTCTTTCCTCTGTCTCCCAAAAAATTCCTGAGATTTGCTCTACTGTTTCACCTCGGTCATATACACAAACTGGCACTAGATTCTGAGGTCAGAGGAAGGAGTTATACTAAGAAAGGAAGAGATTTTGTTGCTGTTGTTCAGTGGCTAAGTAGTTTCTGACTCTTCGCGACCTCATGGACTGCAGTACACCAGGCTTCCTTGTCCTTCATTATCTCCAGGAGTTTGCCCAAATTCACATCCTTTGAGTCAGTAATGCCATCCAACCATCTCATCCTCTGCTACCCTGAGATTCTGAGGTCAGAGGAAGGAATTATACTGAGAGTGGAGGAGATGGTCTTTCCTAAAGAAATGTGGATTACTGTTACCAGTCTGTGGAAACTGACATCCATTTGTAGAGTCACGATTTTTTTCTTGCCGGAGTGCTGGAATGCTGAAGCTGGAAGGGACTGCAAAGATTATTTTGCTCCCCGCCTTTATTTACACATGTGGAAATCTGAAATTCAGAAAGATGGGATGACTTTCTTGAGTTGTACACAGTGAAATAGCATCCAAGTCAAGATTAAACCCTGTGTTCTGTCTTCCCAAGCCAGAGGTTCTTTGTATAACTTGATGTCTGAATAGATGCCAACATTACATGCTAACTTTCAGTTTTGCATTATAAAAAAAAAGCAAAAAAACAAAAACAAAAAAATCCAGTCATGTAGGGTTCAAATTATAGAAGGCAATGGCACCCCACTCTAGTACTCTTGCCTGGAAAATCCCATGGATAGAGTAGCCTGGTAGGCTACAGTCCATTCGGTCACGAACAGTCGGACCCAATTGAGCGACTTCACTTTCACTTTTCACTTTCATGCATTGGAGAAGGAAATGGCAACCCACTCCAGTGTTCTTGCCTGGAGAATCCCAGGGATGGGGGAGCCTGATGGGCTGCTGTCTATGGGGTCGCACAGAGTAAGACAAGTCGGAAGCTAAGTCGGAAGCGACTTAGCAGCAGCAGGGTTCAAATTTGAGAATTTGTACAAGTGACTTAATTCCTCTAAGCTTCCATTTCTCATTTGTAAAATATAGTAAAAACAGCTATTTTGAGAAGATATTATCAGGATTATAGACATAAAGATTCTAGGAAACAAAGTGCTCAATAAATGGTAAATATTATTTGTATCTCTTGCCATATGTAATAGGTTTTATCACATACTCTGTTTTTATTTTGTACTTGTTGTTTGAGTAACTTAAGTCTTTTCATAGGTGGTGGATTATGATTTATACAATAAATTTATATTATTGAGAAGGTCAGTGAAAGTTCTAGCCCTTAATGGGCTTCAAGCAAATATTAAATAACCAAGATGGATCTAACTAATCCAAGTCAGATAGAATTACAACCTTGGGCTTTTAAATATCCTTTTGCAACATTGCCTTTGGGAATCTAAGTGTAGACAGCAGAAAATTTATATGTTGTCAGTTCCATGTGTTTCTATATTTTAGCTTTTGCTTTTGAATTCAGGCAGGACTGACATGTGATGAGTTTAGTGATGACAGTCTAAATAATTTGACTGCCTTTAAGCCAGTGTTTATGGGTACATAACCCAGATATGATACACATGACTCACCAGGCCATATAAGTCACTGGTATTTTATATCAAGCCAAGATTTTTCTTTAGGCATCCCATGTTTCAAGTACTCACATTGTTCCCTTTAACCTTTCCATCCTTTTGTTGTGATTAACAACACAAAAGAGTTTTGTATGTCTTGCCTACTTGGATAAAGGTCAGTACTTCTACTGACCCCCAAGAGATGTACACTCAGTGCTTTAAAAGTACAGGGTCATGTATTTTATTATTTATTTATTTTAAGAACTTATAATTGTCATAAAATGTAACTTGAACAACAAATTATTTCTAACAGATATTTTTAATAGAACTGATATGTTGTATTTAAAAGGCTGGTGAATAGGAGGTTTGTCATATATTACAATAGTGATTATCTGCATCCCTTTTTATGTTCAATGGAGTTTGATACATAGTAGGTTTTTAACCAGTACGTGGTTTGGAATGATGGATTATTCTTTCCAGTGGTGGGTGCTCATACCATTTAGTACCTAGGCCCAATTTGGCACTGTAGGCAGAAACTATCTGGCACGTCAATGTGGCAACTACAGATTCTACAAATGCAATATATAATATATGTAATGTACAATATGTAATAACTATATATAATATGCAATAATAATTTTTATTATGAAATTATTTTTGGATATCTATTTGTTGTTGTTGTTCTTGTTTAGTCACTACATTGTACGACCCCATGGATGTATGTAGCCTGCCAGGCCTCTGTTTATGGGATTTCCCAGGCAAGCATACTGGAGTGGGTTGGCATTTCCTTCTCCAGGGAATCTTGACCAAGGGATTGAAGACATGTCTCCTGCATTGGCAGGTGGATTCTTTACTGCTAAGCCACCAGGGAAGCCTTGGATATCTATAATACTAGTCATAATTTTAACCATAAAATTACTCATGGTCCTTTCCCAAAGGCCTATTCTTGGTTTACTTGGAAAACTACTAATATAGGGCCATTAAGTTAAATGAAGAAAACCTAATAGCCAATAAGAAGACTAAACATGTGTATTTCTTTCACAGCTCCCTGAGCAAGATCAAACCTGGGTATGGTTTTAGAAGGAGAATTCATCTTTGGTATTATTGAGGAAAATCCTTTCTTAGTTTCTTTTACATTATCTCACCAATATGTGTCAAAGCAAATTTCCTCTAGAGTATTAAGACTTTACTCTGCGAAAGATGTAAAAACTTTCACATTAAGATGTAAACGTCTGCATTAAGTTACGGGGCACCTAAACTATCACGCCCAATGGATAGCAAGGTATAAATTAACTAGCAGAATTTTATTCTTCAGCTTTCAGGTGTGTTTTGGGAGAATGGTGAGTGGAGAGGAGGAGAGTACTGAGGTTCTTAGAGAATATTTTTGAGGACAGTAACTAGTCACCTGAATACTGAACCACTTAAAAGAGGGTCTATTCTACCTACTCTTAATGTGGCTTTTCCTACAAGGTACTCTTTGCTACATTTCACTAAACTTACCAAGTAAGGTTACTTGATGAGTTATTTGTAAAAATATCTAAGTATAGTTCCCAGGGAATGAAAACATGAGCCCCAGTAACAAGAACTCTCTAAAAGACATTTCTACCATCCAAATGTAATCACTCTGAGCCACTTAAAGCTGAAAGCTAATTTCACTTCCTCTTTAAGGATTCATGAAACTGAGATGAAAGGATTTTTCTACTTCCACTTTTGCTTTTCTGAATCTCTTTTCCATACTGTGGCAAGAGCAAAACAAATTAGATCACATCACTCCCCTGCATAAAAACCACCAGTGGTTTTTCCATCACACTTAAAATCAAAATCCTTACTGTGGCCTAAAGGCACCCTCTTACATAGCACTCCCTCCATGACCATGCCCCAGCCATCCCAGAGTTCTGTCTGGTCCTTGACATGCCAAGCTCACTTCCACCCCCAGAGCCTTTGCTTTTGTCTGGGACACGCTTCTCCTAGATTTTCACATGGTGGCTTCCTCCTGTCATTCAGGCCTGGCCCACTGCCACTTCCACTAAGAGGCTCTCTCCGATCGACTGGTCTACCATCCTGCTCACCCACATCATACTCTTCTTTACCTCCTTCATGGTATTTATCCCTCTTCAATGACTTTGTTTGTTTTTTATTGACCCCAGGTAAGCTCCATGAAAACTGCCTTTCTTTTTCACCCCAGTGTCCCTAGGATCGAGAGTAATGCTTAGCATATTCCAAGTATTTTATTGATCAAATAAAATATATGACCTAAATATATGATATAAAAATTAGAAATACAACAACACATAAAATACAGAGGGTTTGGAATCCTTTGAAGCACTATAAGAAGAACAATCTAGGGCTTCTCTGGTGATCCAGTGTTAAGAATCCACCTTGCAATGCAGGAGAGATGAGTTAGATCCCTGTTTCGGAAAGATCTCACATGCTGCAGACCAATTAAGCCCATGCACCGTAACCACTGAGCCCATGCAAAACTTTAGGGTAAGTGATGATTTTTCATGGAACTTGGAAATATTTTGCCATGTAATATGCAATATAACTCCTCTCCATCTCACCAAGACATCTTCAGTTAGAACATCATTGTTGACATTGTTCTGTTTTCCTGGATAAGAAAATTCAGTGGAAAGGACCTCAAGGAGAAGGCCCAGTCTGCTTCTGTAACAGAAAATGCAGCCCTGTGGAGTTAGAGGGTCCTAGGTCTGTAAACAATCACTTTTCTTAGCCATAGTTTCCTCTTTTATAAAATGGGAAAAAGTTATTTCTTTTGCAAAGTTATTATGAGAATTAAATAACAATCATAAGGGGCCTTGTATGGAGTTTGGCACATTCTAGGCCAAGATATGTATGAAGGTTAAGAGGCAACAGTTAGAACTGGAAAACTGACTGGTTTGAATTTGGAAAAGGAGTACATCAAGGCTATATATTGTCACTCTGCTTATTTAACTTACATGCAGAATACATCATGTAAAATGCTAGGCAGGCTGGATGAATCACAAGCTGGAATCAAGACTGCCAGGAGAAATATCAACAACCTTATATATGCAAATGATACCACTCTAATGGTAGAATGTGAAGAGGAATTAAAGATCCTCTTGATGAGGGTAAAAGAGAGTGAAAAAGCTGGCTTGAAACTCAACATTAAAAAAACTAACATCATGGCATCCAGGCCCTTCATGGCAAATAGAAGCCACC